>WBNM01014005.1:179367-214816 GCA_013399055.1 Ramphastos sulfuratus
TTTTTTTTTTTTTTATGTTATAGCAATAACAAATCAGTCTTGCTTAGCTATGTATTTACAGTCGCCTTCCAGGGCAATAATTGCACCTTTATGTGTCTAAATATTCATCAATTTGTGTTCAATTACTTGATCATACAAAAATTAGGAATTGTGCTGTCGTGGGTTTAAGGAGTCGACAGAGTGAAGCTCTCAAATGAATCGGAGAGAAAACAGAATTATATTTGGAGAGATTTACAGATAGAAATTACAAAGCAGATACAGAATCCATAAGCGAACCCCCTGAATTTTTTTCCCAACCCAAAACTAAATCTATCATCCCCAGTGCTCCAATCCTCCCCCCTCCCCATGCCTCTGCCATCCAAGAGGCCTAAGCACAGCCTCTGGAGGCCCCAACCAGGCCTATCCTTACATGTTTGTCCCGATAACGCAGCTCCTGCCCGACACAAGGCTGGAGGGGGAGGAAAGGAGAACAAGCTGGCCCTGCCGTGAGCTTATGAAGAGATAGCAGAATTGTGGGATTGAATAACAATCTTCAAGACCCTAGAGGACTTTTTTAACCCTATAGTTCCCAACCTGGGACATATGCATATACATAAAATGTGAAACTATAATACTGATCACTACTTTGATTACTCCTCTTCCAGTCCACTGCTAAATTATAGAATTACAGAATTATAGAATTGTTTTGGTTGGAAAAGACCTCAAAGATCATCAAGTCCAACTCTCAGCCCAACACCGCCATGCCCACTAAACCACAATCCAAAGTGCCATGTCCACAGGTTTCTTGAACACCTCCAGAGATGGTGACTCCACCACCTCCCTGGGAAGCCCGCTCCAATGCCTGACCACTCTTGCAGCGAAGAAATTGTTCCTCATCTCCAACCTAAACCTCCTCTGCTAATTTACACAGCATAGACATAGTGCCAAGTTATTTGCTGTTTTAGACAGTAGAATACTTCTCAGACATACAGTTACATTATACTGTCCTACTGTGGGCAAACCCATTGAGGCCATTATGGAGCTACGCTTCCATTTTGACCTTAATATGTATTTGATTCCCGTAACTCCCTAATGCATGTGTTATTTACATATTCATAGTCTTCTTAGTTCATTCAGAGAACTCCAGGAAAATAAGAAAATGCATAGGACACTAAGGATTACTAGTGGTGTAATTAATGAGAAACTATCAAATAGATGTGGTAATTACAATGCTCTCTGGGATGAGGTGTTTTATGCGACAATTCAAAGTACATCCAGGGTATTTAATCCCTTGGAACTGATTTTACATCTGCTTTATTGCAAATGAAATTTGAAGACTTAAGCATTGGTCTTACTTTCATTGTTCAGGAAATAGAGCTTATAATTATCTCCATAAAGCAGCAAAGTATTTAAATACTTCGCATTCCATGTATAGCAACAGGCTACAGTTCATAATGCAAATCCTGCAGATCAAAAAGAAAACTGCTAAGTAATAAAACAGAGGCGTGGTAAAGTGATATATATAAAAAATCTTGTGCACTTAAAAATAAACACGATTTCCCATCTTGGGGTGGGGATTAAAAAAAACCACACACACACAAAACACACCAAGAACAAACTGCTTCTCAATTTCAGGGAAACCAGTAGTACTTGCCTGAAAAATAAATCAGACAGTAGGAGACAAAAATTATTATAGATTCGCTGTGTGAAAAAGTGACCTCAGTGAAATTGGCTTTAGTATTGCGGATGAATGCCTGACATAGTCAACCTTATCTACTTCAACGAGAGGTGTTACAAAACATGCTACTTACAAGGTCAACACAGTAAGGTCAGAAGCGCATGTTAAATGCAAGCTAAATAAAGGTAAAATAAGGTAATATGTCACCTATTTGGCATTTGCAGACTGTTACATAAGATGGTGGAGAAAAAAACAAGGGCAAGTAAAATAAGTTATTCAACTAATAACTCAAATTAAGAGAGCACAGATTTGTGCCCCAAATACTGCACATACTATTTCAGCTCCTGAAGCTCTGTTTTAGTCTGGTCTATGTCTCAGGGTCTTTTCAAACAGCAAAAGTCATCACAGACAATTGTGTTCAGTATAGTAAAATCACTCATACTCCTTCAGATCCTTTCTGCTGTTATCTGCTGGTCATGGCCAAACTATCTAGAGACTGACGGACCAAGATACAGCTGTGTGCCTTTAAAGTCTACAGAGGAAATTCTTGTTCTGTTCACTGGCAACATCTGCATCCTTGTGCTAAAAGTAAAACCCCACCCAAACTAACGACTTTCTAATTTTTTTGGCAAAGACTCTCCCCAGTGCCTACTGAGCCAGAGGCCAATACACCATTTGGAGTATTACCAATTGCATTACAAGAAAAGGAAAAGAGAAAAGATTATGTGAAATAGAAGTCATTAATGGTATCTCTACTGCTTTAATAAAGAGCTGGAAATGCAGAAACCTATGCCATCATGTTGAGGAATGGAGGGCAGAGAAAACAAGACTACAGAATATAGCATAACAAGCATATATACTATTTGGGAGAAAACTCTGCTCTGTCTGACAGAAATCTGTACCCATTTTGGCATAATGGACCTTCTTTAACAGCTACAGCATCCTCCACTAAAAAGTCCCACCATATGGAGAAGCTGGTGACAGACATATTATTCATCAGAGAAGGTTCATCTGTCCAAATATGGCTTTGACCAAGCCCTAGGAAGCACAGTTGGAAAAACAATTTCTTTTTTTCCTTCAACCTGGACAGGTATTTGCAGAAGTGCCAGCTGACAGTTCAGGGCTCAGGGGCTGGGCGATCACAATTCATGAGGGATACATAGAATCATTCCAGAGTGTTGGTCTTCAGGCACATACTACATAAAGACACAGTTCTTTTATAAAAATTCAATTCCGTACCCTAAATGGTATGAATATGGGTAAGGCTTTTTCCAAGCTCTTGCTTCCCTCCCCACTGCTGCACAGCATGTGCTACCTTGCAACTGATAAAAGATCTGCTGCACAAGTGCAGTTGAAATGTGAATCTTCTTGTTTTGCAATGCCCAGTTCTGTACTGCTTGCACTATGAGTCTACTTAGATTCAGTGTGGCAGAACCACTTGGACAACATGATTTATATGCAGAGACGTAGGGCCCCCTTTTTTCAGGGTGCCTATCATAATTATCTGCTGCAAATAATGTGCAGGATCTCAGACTTCACAGGTATGCACTGTGCACCGAATTTGCTCAGAGAAGGTTGTTTTACCTTCCCTTATCTTTCTTGAAGGTTTACTAGGAGAAAGGGCTATTAGAAATCCAAGGACAGCACACATGGAAACATAAACAGCAGAAAAAAGCTGAACATGCTTCAGTGAACTTTTATGTGCTATGTTACCTACATGATTTTCCTGGAATTCTAACCTAAGGCCACCCCAAGCACTTTGTCATTGCCTGTTACGAGAGAAAAGACAAACCAAATCACAACACAGGAGAAGAGAAAAACTAAAAAGAAATTAATCTAGAAGGAATTCAGTCAGCCATCCTCCTCTAAAAATTGCCATTGTTGAATTCAGTGGGACCAGACGCACACACTAGCCTCAGGCTTGACAATCTGTCAGAAACCAATGCTAGTCTCCCATGTCATACTGCATTTGGATATGAAATAATTTTTTTTTTCAAGCCTGAAAAAGCTATTTGTGTTCTAAAGCTTCTAAAAAGCTAGGCAGAGTCCATTAATGATAACTAGATAGGTACAGGACTTCAAGGAAGGATTGCATTCCAGAAACCTCTAAGCACACTGAAAATCCTCCTACACTGAGCACCTGGTGTATAATCAAATGCATGAGCTTTCATCTCTTGTGGTACCTTCCATCTTCAAAATGACTTACAAGAACTGCTGAATCCTTACAGCATCACAGTGAAGTACCATTATCTCCATGTCTCAGTGAAATTGAGTTGCTTCACTCAGAGGTCTAACCCAGAGTTAATTATAAGACTAATCCCTGGCTCTCAGTGCCTCCTTCCTACTGCCAAGAACACCCTTCTCTCCTCATTGAACTTGGCTCTTTAACAAGACTTAGATCTTTGGAAAATACTGCTCAGTGATGACTTGAACAGGTTACTTTGAAAAGTAATGAGTGTAAGAGAAAAATTAATTGAGGCCAAGCAGCCTGATCTAGTTGGAATTGTCCCTGCTCACTGCAGAAGGGGTTGGACGAGATGACTTTTGAGGGTCCCTTCCAACCCAGTGCAATGTGTGAATCTGTGTAAACTATGTCTTTGTGTTCCCTTTCTTCTCCTTTCTTCGGCCTGGCTATTCTTCACACTCTCTACTGCTTCTATGATCCCTGAAATTCAGCCCATCCCCCCTCCTTTTCAGCCCTATTTCTGTTGTTGCTTCCTTCATGTCCTTCTAATATTTCCTTCCACAATACACTTGGGTTTCCTATTCAGCACTGTTATGTCTCTTGCTGCCCATCAAATGCTTCAAGTTCCTATTCTTACCTGTCTGTTTCTTTACCAGCAGGTTACCCGTCTATCTTCACTTGCCATTCCTTCACATCAGGCTCAGGCACTTCTCTTGTGTTTACTCTAGACTGTCAGCACAGGATAGATACTCTCAGGTACTATGCCAGGCAATAAATTTGGATATAGGAACAAAGAGCTACTTTTCTGCTGATGTTCTACTGCATGTTGGAGCACATTTATTGTCTCTCAGTTCTGGGATGGTGTAGTTGCAAACCCATCAGCAGGATTGGTGCTAACCATATTCAGTGAAGACAAAATCTTCAGAGACTCTAGGCAACAAATATTAACAAACTTGTATGGATTATTCATGGAATATGTCAGAAGCTTGCAGCTTGTCTAAACTCTTCAGAGAGACCTCAAAGGATGTAACCCTTCTTGAAGATTGAAGACTTCTCTTTCTGCAAACTACGCATTTCTTTCCAGGAAACGTTGTGTGATGGTTTGGGAGTTCCNTGCTATCTTCAGGAGGTGTTTTGTTGTTGTTGTTGAGATGTATAGATAAAAGTCAGTTCTGTTTCAGCCCAATAGGTACAATTTCAGGAAATTTACAAGTACTTCTATGTATCACGGAGAATGTTGGTTAAACTTCACTCTTACTATTCTTGTTGCTTTCAGATGGACATAGTTTTGTTCATCCACCACACACTTCACTTCGCATTTGCTTACATTTACCCTGTATATGGGCTAAACTCTACCTGTTACTCTGTCACCCAATGACTCCTCCCCAGCAGAGAAGGGGAATCAGGAAAAGAAGACCCACAGGTTAAAATGAAAAGAGAGTTAAATTAATAGCTATATTAATTCCAATGCAAGAGATATAAAAAAAATCACAGTAGTCATGATATGCAGGAAGACAGTCCTCAAGAGCAGGGAGAAGAGCCTAAGCAGAAGGCTTCTCTCCACAAGTAAACTTCTTCCTTTATAGTAAGTGTGAAGTTTGTGGTATTGTATACACCTCTGAGCTGTCCTGGATGCTACCGCTCTGCAGCCCATGGCTGGCCTGTGATTCTGTCCCAGAAAAGCCAGGACACCATGACCTGTCAGTTCTGTGCTTTTTCAAAAAGGATCCAGCCAGACAAGCCCTTATTAATGTTGCAATGCCCTATCAGCCTGAGATCTTGTTCACCCAGACCTAAACCTCAAAAGCACCAAAATCTCACTTTAAGACAGAAACTAGAACTATCATCTCCTGCACCCACTGGTTCAAGTATGTCCTTTCTATTGTTCAAATACCATCAATAAAATACCACAACAGAAGTTAGAATAGTATCAACACATCCACATGCCCCCTTTATGTCTGGCACCATGCAAATACATAGGCAATACAGATATGTCTGTCATTTGTATATAGTCTCTAGAGGCTCCAAGAGTCTGGATCTGCACATCAGAAACGGATTTATAGGACTGTGACTATGTGCTCTGCAGAGTAAGAACCAATGAATCTTGCATTGAATTGATTAAAATTGTAATTGTACAGTCTCTGTGATCCAAAGAACAAGGAGTCATTTTTCACAGTGAAACACTTAGCAATTGGACAGACTCAAACTGTCTGCCTCACAGCATTTGTAGCTGTTCTTTACATTGCCACATAAATCAAAGGGATGTATTTTGACCTCACTACACATAATGCAGCCAAATAGGAAGCAATACGACAAAAGGAATGTTGCTGGTTGAATTTAGAATAGCTTTTTAGAAAGAAAGGCAACAGTGGATACAAACCCCTTATCTTTTCACAAAATTTTATATGATCTACATATCAAAGATATAAAGAACCTACAAGTAACAATTGGATTGTCTAAACGGTACTAATATTCTGTTTTTATTACTATATATAAGGCGGGAGAGAGAAAGGGAAATGTAGACAGAAATAGCTAGCAAAATGATCAGGTTCATTTCAAAATTAAAATGAGGGGTGGGGAAAGAGACCTGAATTACCCTCACATATTTGTTTCTATATCTATAAAAGCAGTTCATAAGACCAAGAATTGAAAACCTTTTCCATCTATGTCTAATAAGATACTCAGGCAATCAAAATCACAGCAGTTTTAAAAGAGAGTTTATAGTCTGGTTTGTCATCGATTATGGAGAAACACAAACTATGCATGTGGATAACTTGTGAAATGCCAAAAGAATATTGGTTTTCTGCTAAACTTCTTCAGGAATTCTACTCATAGGCTAGGAATAGGGTGTTAATTTACATTGCCACTGCTCAGAGAAGTTCTCCACTATATTAGAAAAATTGCAAGTATTTCTCTCTGAGTGACAAAGCTCCCCCTTTAAAAAGGAAGAGTGAAAGAGGTAAAAAGCACAAGCACTCAGAAGAAACAGACATATTTCCAACAGTCCAGTTTCCTTAGGAGGCTGCTCAGACAGCTACTGTGACATGTAGTAAGTCTGGGCTGAAGGAACTGAAGCCAGGGCAGAGTTCAGAGACAAAGCCTGGGACAGAACAACTCACCAAAGGAACTGCTGCTACTGCCAAAGACTCTTAAATCTGACTGTTCAAACAGACTGTGTTATGCAGTTAATGAGTTACCTTAGCATCATATTATTGATTCTGTGCTCTAAACCATCTATTTGCAAGTCAAAGAGCCACACAGAAGAGACTAGAGATACATTAGTGACACCAGCAGTTCAGCTGCACATCAGCACACCCTTGTTGTATGTGTGATGCAGACCATGCTAGGTCTCCAAACTCCAGTCTGTGCTACAAACTGTGTTGAAATGATGAAGTCAGCACACGGGCAAACAAAAACCAGCAGCTTGAAATTTAAAGCATCTATGTGTTTCACATCCTTATACATTGATAGTAATTGTAACTTGTGTTGCAGTCTTCAGCAGCTGTATCTGATGCTCACATGACACAAACTGAGCCATTGCCATCTAGACAGTTTATTCTCATTCTGTGGGATCACTTGCACTAGGCATCACAGTCCTTGATTTTGAGTCATCTTTAGCAAAGTCACTTGCACAGCTCTTAGATGAAGTGATGAGACCAAATAAAAATTGTATTCTGCTTACCATAATATATTTACAGCAGGTGATGCCACATTTCTATCCAATTAGTAACAGTGCAAACATATTTTCTGATTAAAAACAGAGTGGCTATATTTAATGACTTCCTCTATTTCACATTATTTGTTTAGACTGAGACACAAATGAATGAAATCCAGTAATATTTTTTTCATAGCCTGTTAAATCAAGTGCATTCACAGAGATTTGACCATTCAGAAACAAAACTCAGACCTAAGAAAACAAGTTATTTTTAGCTAATCTGCAATCTAAGATCACAAAATATACCTTTTATGCACCAATAATAATTTCAGGAGGCATGCTGTCAGTGCAAGTACTTGCCTGCAGCTAATGTAGAGTTGGCTAAGCCACCCAGTATGTTAATGAGAGAAACTTATGCACAGCTTCTACCCAAGAGCCCATAGGTATATCTGCTACCATGTCAGATCTCAGTCTCCAATACTTCAGTTGTCAAGGTCAACATATTTTAAACTCTTTAGAAATGGTAAGGGAAGGGATCATCATGGCCCCAGAAGCCCAGCACATTCCCTTTTCTTCAGAAGGCTGTGGAACCACTGCAAGTTGTAATAGGATGACAAGTCAGGCCTCGGAGCAAAATCAGGACTTCAAACTCAGTCTTGACACCAACAGATTCTGAAGTATAAAAGTCCAGTGTTCAAAAGCCTCTCCTGCAGGGTTTACTATTTTCTGCACCTGAATCCAAATAGTTGGAAAATACAGTTCAATTTTTCATTGCTCTTGAGAGCTCATCCAAGCAGCATAAGAACAGAGCTACTGCATTGCTAAATGACCAAATCAATGTCAAGGTCATGTATATATTTGATAATCTCTGATAGGTTGTAAAAAACATTTATTGAGAAAGATGTATCACCATGACTGGGGTTTTGTACCTTTTTATCAGAGATGATAGCTGTTTCAGAAGAAACAGAAACTAGGGTATGCCTAGCTTGTGAAAATTTTTTATTGGTGATCTGCTTTCTTCATTTGAAGCTTCCTCCTCTTATGTCTTGAGTATCAGAGTCGGAATTGTCCTACCTAGAGGGGTTCAACAAAGCTCCTTCCAGAATATATTTGCCCAGCTCTTGACAGTTGTTGATAACTTTCTTTGCCAAAGTGACACAAAAGTAGCCCTTACCCTAGGAGTCCATTCCTAGGACAGTCAGGAGGGTTGGACTAGGGACTGTCAAGGGCTGGATGTCCTGTAAGTTAGCATAAAATAAGGACATGCTGTAATTACAAAATAAAGCAACTGGCTGTGAAAGATTATAGCTAGCCAAACAGGCACTTGTTTTTCCTTATAAATATGTAGGAGCTGTTCTTTTTCCATTTTCTGTTTCAGCTAATGGCCGTAGGAATTTTGCCAATTTGCTGTGTCAGATATGCCTGTGCTCATTTGACTTTCCCCACCAGACTTCTAGTAATACTCGCTCCAAGTATACTAACAACAATTAAATAAACCCTAGGTGCTTTATCATCTGTTGCAATTACAGGAGATTTCTGAGACTGTTATGAAAAAGTGTTTGTTAATACATAAACTGTTTTATAGGTGGCTGATCAGTAATTCAACATACCCTAAATGGACCAGCAGGGGAAAAAAAAAAAAAAAAAAAAAAAAAGCTGCAATAACTTTGTACCAGTCATCAGCTCTGACATTCACTGCTTTCATTTCAGATGCTCTTCTGGCCATACTTTTACCTCCTTTTTCTGAGAGCAACTTGAGAATAGAAAGGTAATAGGTGATTTCCTTTTGCATCAATAAAAACAAAATGTAGTTTGACAGCAAATGAAAAATATGATAATAAGCAATGCATCTAGTACTCTCCTCTTCTGCTGAACCCTACAAGGCTGCAGTAGGAACAAAGTTTCAGGGAACAGATACCTTCAGTCTTCCAGAACATTAATATCATTATCAAGTCAGTACCAGTGTCCCTCCTTCTAGTGAAAAGCTTTCTATGCAACAGCTGAGAGGAAAAGCTGACATTTAGGAATATCATTTTTGTACAGGGTACTGTTGAGTTCCAGAAGCTTATCCCAGAATGACTCCCAAACAGATCTGCATAGGTCCAGCCCTCTAAGTTCCATTTTCCGGAACTACATGGTATAGATAAGAAACATGACTGCAGTTGGACTTTCCATCTACGTCTTTTCTTTGCTCTTTTTCTTTTCTTTTCCTTAACTCTCAAGAGAAAGGCATGTGAGTCCTCCTAAACTACTGGCAAGAATATGAGAAAGAAAACAAACCACAAAGTAAATCATAGGGAGTATTGATCATTTGGTTTAATGTCCATAAAGTCAGTCTGCACTCAATCTTTCCTAATGCACCCTTTAGTATCATATACTAAGAGGGACAGCATAGCTCTGATGGCCCATCTGTACTGAGTGTCATTTAGTTGCATATACACCAGGGTAATCTTTAAAGGAGCTGCTGACAGAGCCCAAGCCCTCAGCAGCAACCAGCTGTCTGAACGTGTTTCTCAGCCCACCCTGAACCCTTCTGAAGGTACCTTGAGGTGTAGGTATAGAGTAAAAGCATCCTGATGAAAAACACTGTTTATGCATCTGCAGTAATTCGCAGTGGGTGTCTGACCAGGTGCTGCAGCAAGGCCTGCAGTGGGTCTCTGTGAAGCTCCCAGCAGTTGCAAGCTGGCTCTGGTCGGTTCCAGCCGGTTCTGCAGCTGCCACAGCGCACCCTGGTGGTGCTTCTCGGAAATGCACCTGAGACAGGGAGAGTCTGAGAAGTGTCAGGAATGGCCTGAAGTAGCAGCCAGGGGAGGTTTAAACTGGATATTATAGGATTTTTTTTTTTTTTTTCACTGAAAAGCTACTTAAACACTGGAACAGGCTTCCCAGGGAGGTGTTTAAAAGACGCTGAGATGTGGTGCTGAGGGACATAGTTTAGCACCAGTCTTGATAGACTAAGCTAATATTTGGGCTCTGTCTTAAAGGTCTTTTTCAATTGAAATGATTCTGTTATTCTATCATTATACTAAGAGTGTGAGGAAGGGTCCTATGAGTACAGAGGTCAGGGCAGAAGAGAATGGAGGCAGTGTTCCAAGGGATTCCCCTACTACCTGTGGGGAGACCACGATGGAGCGGATACCTACAGTGTAGCCTGTGGACTGAAAAACCCTGAGACTATGAACAAGTGTGATGGTTTGAGGCTAATTGGAATATTTTAATGAGAAAAATTAGATTATAGGCTGTGAAAAGAAAACAATGGTGATGTCCACTTCACTCATAGGCTTGCTGAGATGTATAAAAACAGGGACACAAACACAGATAAGAGTCTGTTTGTTGGAGTCTGCATTTTTTCCCTAGGCTTCTGCCATTCTGCTNAAGATAACAGATAATGCAAATCATCATTCTTGTAAAACCAAATCTCCCTTTACAGGCAAATACAGTCAATGAAATTATGACAAGTGTAATCTGCTATCTAACTTACATTTAATTACTTTGAAAAGGCGGCATAAATTTGAAGAAGGGTTAGAGCTTGAAAATACACTTCCAACACAGTTTCTTCACCATTAAAAAAAAATGTATCACTTTTCCTGTGTGATTTAGGCATGCATATATATACATACTCCACGCTACAATAAAATGAAACATAAATTGTACTCTAAAGTTGTACAGAAAAGATACGATCTACTTCTATCTGTTCATTAAATTTTATTACCAAAGATGTTTTTGCAATAGCCTTCAAGTTTTAACACAAGAAACTCAAATTAGCTTTTTCTGAATCTTCTGATGGTATTTCACATGCCCTTGCTAAATGCGTACTAGCCAAAATATATCTGGCCATGCTGAAATCTCCACTCATGGCCCAGCCCCTTCAAACCACTATATTGCAAGCATCAGTTTTGGCTATTCTGTCTGTCAGCATTTCTTTGAAATTCACATTTGCTACTTCCTACTTAAGGCAAAAGCAACAGCTTTACTCTTCTCAACTCCATTCCAGTTGTAGTTTGCTTGGGATTACTGGTTAACTTGAAGTCACGACTCCTCTACTGTTTTCACAATACTGTCATGTATCAGAGATGTTATGACCATGTTTCTCAAAACCTTCCCCATGCACCATATAAATTATGAAATTACATGCATTCTAAAGTATTTTGGCATAGAAATATGTATTTTAATTCAGTAAACAAAGGGTGAATAAACTTGCTGAATTTCAATTTCATTTGTTGAAATAGTTTTTACATCTAATGGAAATTCAATCTTTAATGGTCACAAGACAGATACTCCAACAAACTTTCTCCAAAAATTAGAGGTCTTTGGAAAGGTACTACAGAAAAAGCAAGACAGTGTGACGTATGAGGTGGTCCAGTGCTAAGCACTCTGCCTTCAATTCAGCATTAATAGCAACACATAGCCAGTGACAGCACCATGATAGACAAATATATAATCATATTAAAGCCACCAATGTGTAATTATCAAATGAAATATCAACCATGCTTATAGGCATGGCTGACTACCTTTTGGAGCAAATATATTTTATCCACTGAAAATACCTACTAGTACTTTGAATTGGATAGAATACATCCCTCCATTCCACTCCCTAAGTGTGTAATGTTGCATTGCTTTGATTAGCAGATGCAGTTCTGATTAGCAGTTCTGTCCAGAGGGAGCTTACTGCTACATAAAAACAATTTTATAGCTTAAATTATGTGGATATTTCTATCCTGAAGTAATAAATAGAAAAGCTGAGAAGGACAGTGGGATCGTGAAACATTTCACACATCACAAAACCACATATGTAAAGAACTATTTGTGGTGTTCAAAACCAGGAAAGGTTTTATACACATAGAATATCATCATTACTGCCTCTAAGTACTAGAATTTTGCCATTTCACCTCTCAATGTCAAGGACAATAGTTAATTTGTACAAAGCAGATAAATGAGGTGGAAACTAATCAAAAGAGGTTTGTTTATCTGTTCTTTGATGATATATTACACTGCAATAATAAGACAGTAACTGTGTGTTCTATCTGGTTGAGAGTAACTTCCAACATCATTTCTCATTTTTACATATCAGATCTGAAAGCACCTCCCAGTCTTTGAAGTTCAGCAAAATTCAAAAGCAGCAATTAAGACCAGCCAATTGGTAGCAGATTATTTTAACAAGAGAAGCAGCAACATTAAATTCCACCAAGTCTCTAATGCATTATTTCCCTCAATCAACTTGTGTGCATGTCATCTCTCAAGCTCCTCTGAATTTAAAGGTCACAAGTGCCAGGTTGCATTCTTTGTACTAGGCAACTCCAAATGTGCACGTGGTTTTAACTGAACTTTGATATTTTAAAAAAATATTTAAATGCACATTCTTTTGTTAATAGATTGTATTGCAATATAAGAAAACAAGTATTTCAGAACACAAGTAATGTCTTACTTTGATTTAAAGGTCTATATGACTTAACATGCCCTTAGCAACCCACTACTACCTGCATGCATGCTGGGAGATGACAGGACGGGGAAGATTTATAAAATAAAATTTTCTTATGCTGAATGTACAGAGGTTTACCAAACAGGTGATGTGGTTCAGCAGAACAAACAATGTCCAGACCAAAGCCAACTAAGAAAATTAAGTTCAAAATTTCAGCATACTTGTACAAATGCAAGAGATTCTTCAGGTCATCCTTCTGAAAAACACTGACACAGAAGTGTGTTATTCTTGCTTATTCTAGAACTCACAAGAGTAGGTCTACCTTTGCACTCCAAAGGCCAAGAACTCCAGAACTAGAGCAATGTGAGAGAACACACAGTGCTTGCTTGGGTGTTTTTGTTTGTGTGTGGTTTTGGTTTTTTTTAATTGTAACCCACCACTGTTTGGTTTCCTTAAGGAAGCCAGTTACAAGCTGCTTCAAAAAAATATATATTTACAAGCTGGAGGAAGTTGATGAGAAGCTACTATTTCAGACAGCAGATTTATCAATAAAGAAAATGCTTAAATAAAAGGGAAAAGAAGTCTATTTAAGCAAGTCAATGAAACTAAATAGAAAAAAAAGTATGTTGTGATAAGTGGTAGGAATTTGATTTAACAGAATTTATAAACCATAAATATGGTTCTTCACAAATGCATAAATGAATGTAGAGATCTAACGCAATCCTATTTCCTCCCCTGCCATCTCAGTTTTATAAATGTAAAAAAGCAGCCAAAAAAACAGCCAAATAAAAATAATGCATTACTTCAAGAGTCTTTAAAGAAACTGAATTATTGTTATGCAGTCATATTTATATTGTCAGCCAGTGTGCTGTACCTCCTTTTTATAAAAGACACATAAATTTTCAGAGACATGTTGGAGCCTTGCTTGCAACAGTGAGCAGCTGTTTCTGGAGTAAGTCACAGAAGCAGACATGAGCAGCCACAGATTCACCGTGGACTTATAGGAAAAGCACAGAGCACTAAGAAGTCTCATCATAGAAAGAGTCTCATCCTCACAGGTTAGAGCCCAATTCTGCAGATTTCTGCAAAATCAGAGTTGCTGATAATTTTAGATAACCTGCAAATGTTTAGAATATGTGGTAAATGCATGGTGTTTGAATAACATAAATAATCGCCTACCCTATGTGAACTGAATTTTTTCATATATGCTAATAGCCAAATGCAACCCTAAACTGAATATAGATTAACTGCTCTTACACCTTAGGCTGAGCAAGTTATTTAAAGCAGATGTATATAGCTTACTGTGAACAGATCATATGCAAAAAATGAGGAACACAGAGTCTGCCTACTGGCAAACCTGTAAGAGCATAAAAATTCTTATCAAGGCAACCATAGATTATCTCTCTAAATTTACAAAGAAATTATGCAAGGCTGAACTTCTAAAAATGGTGACTGTTTCTTATTTTGCTGGTGTTTTACTTCCATTATGTGCACCACATCTTAACTTCCCACATTCACCATCCCACCCCACCCTCGAAAAAAAACCCAACAAACCAGAGAATCAGCTCCTAATGTTTCAATTCCTTCTGATTTTTCTTAGACTAAAGAGCAACAGGCCATGCAGTGATGGGTAGAGTTGTTCATGGGAATGTTGTTTCCAGCCAATTTTAGCTTAAGTGGCAAGTTCTTCAGAGTGCCTTAGTAATTCACAAATAATCCAAAGTGTCAGATAGGGAGGGATTCTCTCCTGCAAGACTACAACTATATAGTGAAAATGCTGACGGTCTTTTAATTATCAGTGTCACAAGTGGGTTCTGCTATAATAAATCTGTCTTACCTAAACAGAGATGAATCAAAAAACTAATTAGTAGTTTCATCAAAGCTCTCTAGAATCAAACCTGGTCAAAAAGATTATATAAGAAATGCTACTCCAACAGAGTTAAATTGAAGACAGTCATTTGGGTATATTTAAACACTTCACACTAGTAGCCAAATCAGACTGCAGCACAATATTCTGTTGATGTAGATACCATTTATCATTACATTATGGAAACATACATAGTTTTACTGTTTTCATTTCCTTATTTTAGAAGGAAAATGTGAAGTGCATTGAATAGGATAAATGAATGTCATTAACTGTTCCAAACCTGTAACAATTATAAAACATGAAAAGATCTTTACACAGCAGTTACAAGATCTAATATGGAACACCAGATTAGCAGTTCAGCAAAGGCCTCAAAATAGAAATATATCAACATAAAATATTTGAATAATTCTGAGCATGTTAACTATAAACCATCACACCAGTTTTGTTGGCATGCTAGAAACGTAAGAGACATTCACCTTTATAGCTGCCATTGAGAAAGGATGCTTTTCTAACACAAATATGCAGTATTATCAGCAGAATTCGGTAATAGAAAATAAGCAGAGCTCTAAAGCTCTATTAAATGGTAACATACACTTGTAGAGTCAAATAACCCAGTCTAAAATACTGCCAAAAATATTATTTCACATTTGTTTAAAAGACTCTAATTGACGTCAAATGACTGAAAACAATTACGAGTATCTTCCAGTATTTAAATACATACTCCTTGCACACACAAAGCAAGAAAACTCAGACTGCTGGGAAAAAAAAAAGAAATTAACAGAGTCACATAGTTAAACAAAATATTACAACAGGGTTTCTTTAACATGGAGATGAAACATTGACAAGGAGACTGCAAAAACAGAACCAACATTATGTTGTCAATGGGAGCCTGTCCCTTCATGACTTCAAATGCTCTGTAATAAGGAATCCTTTAGTATTGTCTGAGTAGCTGTAGAGAACTACACAGAAAATACACTTAGAAAACAATGCTGGCTTGATACAGAACAAAAAAACCCAAATCAAAACAAAAACACGACAAAAAAAAGCAAGCATAACAGACTACTTTGGAATGTCAAAACTACTATTATATGGAAGCCCTATTAAACCATAAATTGCAAAATCAGTATGTACTGTGATTTACACAGGAGATTGCTGAAAATGTTACATCATGAAATTCAGTTCCCACAGATTGCTTTTGAAAGCACTTGTACGTGCATTATTTTCTAATCACAGCTTTCCAAATAAGGTAGATTTTCTTGTAACTGTAAAGAAGGAATAGGTAAAACTTATCTCAGCTGCAGTCCTGACAGAGTTATTGAGTTTTGGTGGCATTTCATGTCTGCTCAAGCTACCTAATAATACGAATACAACAAAGAGCAACACCAGCACATTATTTGGATGCAGCAAGTTCAGTGAAATGTCTCGGTTTCTTTATCTGGTCATTCAGTCTTCTCTCATTTCTTTCATAAGAACTACTGCACTTCCAAACTTCCTTATCTGAATTATGTGCATGTGTTGCAAAAAGTTACTTCTCTTTTTTTGAGTAAATACTAAATTCTTACTCATCCATAGCAAGCAGGCAATAGAAAAAGTAAAACCTGGACACCTATGGATTTTCATGAGGTGACTTTTTTTGGAGGCAAAAAGGTACAATGTCATCTGAAAACAGAACATCTGTACATTCTCCAATCGAACTAAATAAGAAGAATGATGAAGCAGCATATGGAATATTCATGAAAATTACTTTTAGTTTGCCACTTATATACAGCATATCGCCAGAGTTGAGTTCAGTCTTGTGAAATGAAACCACAAATCAACATGTTTCAGGTTCACAGTATGAGTTCAGATGCAATATGCAGACATCGGTCAAGCAAAACAAGTTCATGGCAATGCCAGCAGAGGCAGGAAAAGGAATCAAATGGAAAACATAAGAGAGATTAAAACCAAAACAAAAATAAAAAAGCCTGTTTAAAAAAAAAAAAAAATCATGAGTTGCCCTGGGGCTGCATGGATTGTGGCTAAGTCACATTCTGACCTCAATTATGTTTTCTCCATTCCTGTCAAAGCCAAACTTAGACTGAGGCACAGCTTCTCTGTTTATGCATGAATGCCATTTAAGGCTTATTTCCATGGATGTGATATTCAACTTATCTTTTATCAATGTGCATTTTCTGAAGTTTATACTGCTGCCAATTGAACTTTCAAACCACTAGGCATAGAATCACCTGCTGCCTTGTACTTGCTGCCATGCCAAGTAAATACCTTCTAGCACCCCATGGCACTACTAGGACATAATTGTGTTGCTTAATATTTTTGAGACTTCCATGTATTGTCAAATGCAGCTGGTCTGCAAGCAGAGCTATCTATGGAGGATAAAGACAGAATTGCCTAATTATGCTTGGACAGACATATTTCTAGATTTACTGTAAAAATATTAAAGACTCTGCTTCCACATAAATCTTGAACTGCACAGTTAATTTTTAAGAACAGTTTAGCATATATATGCACAGTATGAACAAGTATGTAGTCATCTAATCATGTCCATGTTCTTAAAACTAATTTAAATGCATATATTAGTAACACTTTCTGTGGAACATTGATAACTCAGAATCCACTTGTGATATTCAAGGTACTTTCAGGTTCTCTAGAACTCTTTATCCACTATCTCATTAGCAGTACTGAAATAGTGCAGAACCAGTTTGGGGCGTATCTTCCTTTGTGTGGAGACTGAAACTGAAACACTGCAGATCTCCACAGGCAACAGTCATAATGATTAAGGGCAAGCCATTTTTAGATCATTAAAAGAGTGAAATGGCCACTACAAAATTTAGAGAGGGGTGAAACTCCTAAAGACCACTGCAACTGTTGCTGAGACTCTGATAAGCCGTGTTATCAAAAAATTGATTAGGGATGCATTGGCCTTTTAGCAATTTGCTTCAGCATCCATAGAGTTCACTCCTGTCTTTTCGAAGTCAACTTACATTGTACACCTAAATACTAGAGGGGAGGCCCTGAGATTCATTGCTTTTTCTGAAACAGCATTTCTCATTTTCCCTTGGCTGCATACAGTGCTGTATTGGTTGTCCGTGTCTTCGTATAGTGCATGCTCTGCAGTAAATTGATTCTTTAGTGCAAAATGTAGCATTTTAATGTTTGTGGAGTTCGTTGCACAGAAAGCAAGCTGTGTCTGGATCAAGCTTCAGTTGAACCACCAGTTAATTTGACCAAGCATTATAAAGGACAGCTATAAATACACCTTTAAAATTATCAGTACAGCTAAAAGTAAATGTACCTAGAATTTGGGCGGGGGGAAGAAACCACAACCAAAACCAGCCTGAGGCAATGTTCTCCTTTTGTTTATTCACACAAACGAAGAAAGTGAATTAAAGCTGAATTTGGATACAGTGTGGTAAGGGGACAGAAGTCCAGTGGTCTGTTTATCTCTTAGTACTGCATTCTCCCTAGTTCTCATATGTCTGAGAACAATAAGCATAGAAGAACAGGAGTGAATTAGTCATATTCTTGCAGAAGACATTTCCCCAGTAAACTTAGTCAGTGCTTGTTTTCAGAGTCAGTTAAAAGAGGCTGCTGGCCTGTGGCATTCCAGCACTGATGGCCAGAGATTATGAAATACGATTACTTTTGTTTCTGTGAAAAAGATAACTACCGTCATGAATGCACATTCCCTCATTAAATTTTAACATCACTTTGTCCCCAGTAGGGCCCCCAATACTCTAAACAAAAACTCAGTTTTTCCTCGCGGCATCTGAGCAAATAGTTTTAGAAATGTTTGTGAAGATAAGGATGAAATATTTCTTATCATGATGCAGGGAGTTTCTTGGACAAAGGAAAGTGATGCCTCTAGTGAGGTAAGAGCAATCTAAAGTCACAGTACTGTCATATAGGGATTGATGCCGAAAAATAATCGATGTTCTGGACTCCGGCTAAGATATTTCTTTGTGGTGTGGGAACTCACAACATATTAAAAAATTCTAATAACCTATTTTTAAAAGAACATGGTAATGATGAACTACATAACCACTGAGATTTTTAAATTCAGGGAAAGAGATATACAAAAAGGAAAGGAGAAAAAGGAAAGGGAAACAAGAACTCTGAATCTTTTTGTGGCTAAATCTTTAAAGAATATGGTTAACTGAATAAAATACTAAAAATATGCACGTGGATCATCTACCCTAAGCTTATGTAAGAGATTAAAGAATGGGGCATTACATGTAAATTTTCTATGGGAAGGCCAGAGCATTGAATATCTGCATGTCATTTACAGCAGAATTTTAAGCAGTGTTTTTCATAACCTAGTCAGGCTTACAAGGTAGAGAAATTTAAGAGGATATGAAGGGCAAGTGCATAAGCATCTCTGAAGGGAAGTCATTAATAGCATAAAATATTCGTTGTAATAGCCTGATAAATGAGCTTTCATGCATCCAACTCAGGATTCACCACATTTCAACATGCCTTTTTTTAATTATTGAATGTAAATGAACTGACCTTGAGCATAGCTTGAATGCTGGCTCATGATTCTTTACATGAAGACTCAGAAGAAAATTTCCAAAATTGGTTGCATTTCACTTTGTTGGTGTACACCTTCCTCTCTTGCCACAATAAATTTTTAAATTAGGTGGAACATATTTATATTTCTGTCTGCTGTATGCTCCTCTGTATCTGACAGACCAAAAGCAGAAACTGGTTCAGTATCTGAGATACCTTCAGAAATCACAGCATTACTGCTATATCTGTAGTCAAGAATTTGGGTTTCAGTCAGCCTGAAAAAGAAAAATCTGTCTTCAGCGCCCTTTTTATACTTCCACTTGAGACATATTCCAGTCATTGCATTACTGCTGCCTGGAGTTACTACTATTTGCAATGTATCCCTATTTTCCCTCACTCCAGTCTGATTCTATCAAGTAAGCTCAATGTGCCAGGTAAATTAATTTCTTTAGATGCAGACAGGGTTTGCCTTCATACCAGTCATGCAATCTTTCAGAGACAGAAAGGCAAACATCATCTTAAAAAAAATTATCTCCATGTAGAATTTGCTTGTCTTGATAGAAGAGCCATCTTTAGTGGCCTTTGTGGCTTAGCATACTCTCTTTCCTCAAATAACTTTTCCCCATGCAAGTAATAAAAATTCTCTAACAGAGAGAGAAAGCTACAAGTGTTTAGAAAAGAAAAATGTCTAGTTTTTTTTTTTTAATTACACAGACAAGTGTGTATAATAATCAAAATAAAATAAACAGAAAAATAGTGAGAGCATTTCAGACATGTCACTTTACATTCAGTAACAGTAGCCTATCTGCAAAGTGTTCTTGAAATACCCTCTTCTAATTTGCTGCTAGTGTGAATCTAGGTTTGGAATAAGGCCATATATCTTTTCTTTATGAAGCAATTTTCTGATCCTCTGCATTTATTACAGTTGTAGTCCTGACAGTTTATACCTGACCTTGATTATCATTTGCTATTTATACAATACTAAATAGAATCTTCTGCATGAAGCTGCCACAACAATTGTGCCTAACATTGCTTAATTCTGTAAGAGGATTCTTGTTTATTGTCTCCATCTACCTAGAAATTTAAAACTTACTGGGAACAGGGAAACACAGAAGAAAGTCATCTGGGAAGTAAATGAGAAAAGGGATCTGTCATCTGTAATTACTGCATAAACAGAATACAAAGCCTGTCTAGGTAATTCACACTCGCTCCTTCCTTCTTTTTAAGTAAAACATAAGCTTATGTTTACATTTCTTATGACAAATGTAATTTCTTATTTGTCTTTTTTAGTGAATGAGGAGGAGAAAAGTAACTTAAACAATTGTCTTATAGTTAGGATTTTTCTTTCTAGAGCTTCAACTCAAAATTATAGCTTTAAATGAAAGCTGTAAACACAAGCCTTTCTCTTTTTTTCAGCAAAGTTCTATGGCAGGGCATGACATTCGAGTATCACTATATTGCCTCCCAAGATTAAACAATTCTTTGGTTAATACACATATACATAGTCTGTCACAGTTCCCAGTCATCACTTGCTAGTAATTTCTAAATCTTGCAAAGATACACTCTTAATTTTATTCACTTTTTTGGAATTACTCTAAACTTCCTGAGACTAGAATACAGTCCCACATGTATATTGTGAGAAATCAAGATTTTCTTAGACCTTGGAAAAATCAAGTGTACAAATCAGAAGAAACACAAAACTGCTTGCCAGGAGAGAAAAAAAACCCCAAAAACAAAAAAGTTATTGCATATCCTCAAATTATTACAATTGTTACAAAGTGTTATGCCATTAAAAACATGTTTGTGACCTTCGCAGATGAACCTTTAAAAAACTTAATGTATTTTCTACATATTTTATTCTCTTAAAAAAAAAATTAAATGCTTCCTTGTGGACTAAGTGGTAAAAATTTTTGAGTTTTAAGACCATATATTCCAAAGCAATTTGAATACAGAAATATTAAATGTGTGTATTGGAATCATAGCATCCAGTAACCCTGATTCTCTATTTTTCTTTTCTTTATGATGTTAAATTTGCAAAGTTTACTTGCTTTTAATATAACAAAAACATTTGCACATTCTTATATGCATGTAACTGTGCATCTGCCCAATATTATTAAACATTTTAAGGCATACATGGAAGAAGATTTTGTTCAGAATCTATGTTCTGAATATGGAAAATGAAGAATTATCAAGAAGTTCAGTCAACTGCAGTTACAGAGAGCGCCTCTGAGAAATTCTTTCCACTTCATAGACTGTTTTAAAAACATTAGTAGTTTGCCCAGTGGAATGCACATTTTCAAAAGCTTTACTACTGTAAATCCCATTATCTCTCTTCCTTTCAATTACATTTTTGAGGAAACAGCTGAAGTAGAGCAGACAGTGAGGGGCAGGGAACATAGTCAGGTAGCCAGAATTTATTCTAAACTTGTCTTTTTGCTCTATAGTAAGGATCTTAGCCCAGAATCTACACACATATAAGATTTTCTAACAGTATGGTAGGCACTGTACAGCAGGAATTACTTTGCTCTACTACATATATCCTATCTTAAAAGGAATCTTTAATCTTACTAAAAAGAAGGGTGTATAAACTAAAATGTCATTATTATCCTTCTCCACCACATCCAAACACATCAAGAGATCGCATATACAGAATCTATATATTCCATAATTTCATATTTGCAACATATATCAAATATTATAAACGATGAACTTCCATTTGTAAAATAGCTTCAAGTTACATTTTATAATGCAAACACCAATACTCCAAATACTTGGATCTGTTATTGCAGAAAGTTTATGTCTGCCAGAATCAAGTGTATGGCCAAAGGCACGTTGTACCAACATCATAATCATTCTAAGTTAACTGTACTTAATGATGAAAGGGAATTATTATATGTCATCAAATGTAGGGTTGTTTGGGTTTGGGTTTTGTGGGTTTTGGGGTTTTTTTGTTTGGTTGGGTTTAGTTTGGGTTTTTTTGGTTTGGTTTTTTTTTTTTGGTTGGTTGGTTTCTCCTTTGTTTTGGTTGGGGTTGTTTTTTTGTGGTGGTGGTTTGTTTTTTATTTTATTTACCTTGGCCTCATCTCAACAGCTGGGCATTTTCTCATATAACATTTGGCCTACTTCTTTAGGCCAAAGTAGTATGTTTAGGAATATGTTTCTCTTGTATTGTCATTCATTTCTGTTCAGACACTCAGTTTTAACTGAACAACATTAAGATTTTATAGTGGTTAAGACAAAAACAGTTGAAACATAAGCACTACCCACTTCAGATGAACAGAGAAGAAACCAGCAAAGCCACTGCAATCATTTGCAATGCAGTAGTAGACCTGCAAAACCATAGGAAGATGATTCTAGTGCCTTGCTATGCAAGAGCCAAGGCCAAGAAGGCATTAGGTAAGGTAAACTGACAGATCAGGAAATGCAGTAGAAAGAGCTTAAATTCGAGTTACTGAGTTTTTTAGGTTGAAGATAATCAGCAAGCAGCCCAAAAAATATTTTTGTACCATAAAGTCAAAATAAAGATATTTTAATATAAGATGAAGGAACATCATGAACATTCTTAATGCGTTAAAATCATACAAGGTCCCACTAACCCTGTCAGACTGCGTGCCTAGCTGTTAGTTCCCTTCTATGCTGAATATTCTAAAGGCAGAGTGAATGGATTAAAGTAAGCTTTGCTAAGTGCTTAGAGTCTGCTTCATCACTGAGCCTTAGGGGATCAATTTTTCTAATGCAGAAATGCAATTCAAATTCCACCTCTCAAGAATAGCTCTCTTTTGTCAAATTTGAATTCACGTTTAATAAAAAAAAATTACATTGGTCTTTAATATTCCTATGTCTTTGGCTACAGCTTTTTAACAGAAAGATTTAAGGAGGAAGATCTGTGCTAAACTTTGAGACGTATGTCAAAGATACTGAACTGGTTGTCCAGTGAGTCAAGTCAGGGATTACAATTTTATAAAGCTGTAACATTTTTCAATCACAAACTCTCTCTCCGTGGCTGTTACATAGATGGAAGAAATTAGGCAATTGCTGACTGGTTAGATTGCAGATGGGTTAATTTTTGCTAAAATCATAGCAACACAATGTAGTCAATAATAAACAGTTGAAGAAAATAATCCTGGATTTGAACACGCTTCAGATGTTTCATATCACTGCATGTACCAATAAATTATCATCTCCTATGCTGACAATAATGTTGGTCAAAAACTGGAATCCAGTTCTTCAAGACACTTTGTCAGCCGGAGTTGAACTGCCCAGCCAGACCTCCTGGAATATTTGGGAGCTTCATTTAATTGAAGTTAAAAAAGACAAAAATTGGCAAAAATTAAGCAGCTAGGTGGGTGAATACAGCAAGGTGCTCAAAGCACAGCCAGGTGCCTTTGCAATCTCTTTCAAGAGCAAGCAGTGTGTGTCAAAGTGATCAGACAGGCTTCAGATGAACTGGCAGAATCCCAGTGCAGATGCCTTTTAATACAACCCTATTGACTAGACAAACCAATTTTCTAGCTGCTGCGTAGGGTGCATGCTTTCTGTTACATTGTTACAGTCCAAGTTTTCAAACAAACATGCATAATCTTCAACCTGAAATACTTTTCCAGACAGTTTCTCACTTTCCAGGCAAGTGAAAACAGGCATCTCATTCACTAGACTTGTACTACACTGTAATACATGCCACATTTCATTATATTTTCTACTATGTTCTGAATGTGCTTGGATATTTTTGAGATATACTTGTTGATCTATTGCAATTTGATTATTTTACTCCTCTGATAGGTGACAGAGCACTGTTTGAATACAGGGACTTCTCTGATACAAGCTTGTTATTTATCTTTCATGCCTCATGTAATGAGTGAGGCTTAAAGTATTTACTATTTTTCTTTCCCTCTTGCTACCTTCTCTCCCATTCAAAAATATTTTAATTTCCACAGGTAATTTATACTTCCAAATTTGTTTTCACATCTGGTTACATAAACTGAAAATTATTATTTCTGTGCTTTTCTTACTAATAATTTTACAATGTTGTTTTTCAGCCTTAGTGAACATTGTCTGTGATGGGTATGATTGCATTTTAAAGTTCAGTATGATCAAAATGGAATTATTATAAATCTCCAACTTGGTTTTAGAGTACCTAGTCAATATTTATTTTTACAGTTTTGGATATGCAGCACATGTAACCATATATTCTGGGATACAAATTTTGCTCTGTCATATTTACAATAAGCTGATAACTACTCAGAATGACTAATGTCAGCTATCCAATTCGGAAATAGTGTAATAGTTTCTCTATTCAACTACTAATCTTGTTGCCAGTTTTGTGGAAGAAAGATGTGCACTATGCAAGGACTCCACTTTCTCAGATGTATTCTGGAGTTCGCAAGTTGCAAACAGTTTTACTTGTTACTTCAGGTATTCATTAACAAGTTACAGACTTTTTTAGAGTTCTCTGGCACACCTACAGTATGACTTTTTGGACTGAAAGTCCAAAAGTTTAATATCCTCTGGTACTTCATTTTAAGATACTGTTATCCACCATAATTTTCTGACATGCTCCGCCTAAATATTTGAATAAATTAGCTAGAAACTAATTTTCCTCAGGTAGCCTACTTGGTTTTCAACTTTGGAATTAGTATTTTTCTTAAATATTTTTCTTAAATATGCTACCTGCACAAAAGAAAATGCTTGCATTTAGTACAAATGATGAGGGAGAAATACGCAGAGAAATTCAGATACAGTTAAGCAAGGTGGGGAAGACAGGAAGAAAAGGCAAGTTCTCTAATGCCAGTGGATTCCAAGAAAATAAAACAGGGAATGCTCCTTACTCAAGGGTACTGTTGATCCATAGCCTCTGAAAGTCAGAGAAATAATTGGCTTGCAAAGACCGCTTGCTATAGATTCAAGCAACATTTTTAGATGTTATTTAATTCCTCTGAAAAGAACATTTTTAAAGAACTTTTCCACTAAGAGCCCATACTAGTAACTTCCTTTCCAACTGATCACTGTTTTCTGCTGAATATTGCCAGAAGTGTCTGTTCTAGTTCAGTTCTCCATTTCTCATTCATCTCTTGCCTCACAGATACAATATGCTCCTTCATCCATGAACAATGAAATAATGTCTATCCTGGTGGATTATTAACAGAACAGACAGGCTAGAAGTGAATTGGCCATATTTTGTGTAAGAAAAAAACCCCACTCTTCAGTACTACAGAAAAACCCCACTCTTTGGTCCAGATGCCTAAGTAAAAAAGGTTTTAGTCAATGATCAAATAATAAAGAGCTCCTTAGAAAGTCAAATGTGAGCTTGAAATTAATGTCTAGTCTATATTGCATAATGTGATTGAAATAATGTAGAAAGAAGTAAAAATATAAAACCTTTTGATTGGTAACTGAAACTGGATTTGCAGGTCCATTAATAGTATTCTTAGTAATACATAAAATGGAATAGCATTAGTCTGTAAGCATACATTTCAAACCTAAAGTGATGCAACCCTTTAAGACATACTCACTGCGTTATCTATTCACTATTACAAATCCATATTTACAGCCTCTGGGACTTCAGAGAACTTTGGGGCTTAAATAGCAGCTTGAGCATTTTTGCGAAGACATCTGTAATAATTCCTATCTCTGCCTTACTGCATATTTAAACTACAAATATATGTATATATATTTATGAATGTGTTTACATTAAAATAATCACATTTTCCTAATACATGAGTGTGCTAAATATTAAGGGACTGGTAAACTTGCTTATTTAAAGTGGTGATCACTATTTGCATTAAATGAAGTACTCTATAAATACTAGAAGAAAATCTACTGCTTTTTATCCCCACTAGTAATATGACCTGTTTCCTTATATGTTGAACATCCTGAACAATGACTGCATAAGAATTTTTTTTCTTCTTTGGGAGGCAGGATGTGCAATATGAACTTAAAGTTGGGTTTACATGACAGGACACTCAAAAATAGGTTTAACCCATTTCCCAATTAGTTAGTTTTTCAAGTTTCTCAAAGTTGCCAATATAAAAAATACACTCTTTTTGAAAGTGACCAAATTTTATTTTCTCAATATGTCACATAATAAAGCAACATTTTTCAAAAGCAGAGTTGGTTTTCAATGTGAAAACTAAGCAATTTGTAATTAAAAATTTGCAAGGTTTGATGAAGGCTTCTTAGTTTATTTTTTTTTAAGGATGGTTTATTAAAATCTACAAAGATCTAGATCAGTAAACCTGCTGACTTCACCAGAAATACCTATTTGCATATATTTCATTGAGTGCAATTCATGAGAAAAATCAGAGGAGTCATGCTAAAAATAAATAGCAAAAATTCATAAATCTCGTTTATCCTACTTTATTAGTAGGCAGCATCCTTTCCTCAGTTTCATCCACTTATGGCAAATCAGCATAAAAGGAAATTTCTCTATATACATCTGCATCAACATACACTGCATCCAGCAAGCCACAGTATAATTCTGTAGACTTTATGCAAGTCTTTAAAAGATTAAGTGCACATGGGAAAATATTTATAAAACATATTTTTTTTTTTGTTCTGAAATAGAAGTACAAAGAAATTCAAAGTAGAGTGACAGATCTTTAATGGTTCTTTAGCCTCTCCCATTTGCCAAGAGTGATGATGGACCTATTACTCCTGTCATGATCCAAAATCCAGCATGCAGCTGAAAATCTCCCAGACTAAGTGACACGTTGTAAATTCCATAACTTCTGAATTACACTGTTTTAATTTCTGCCCTTGTTGGTCTACAGTAATGAACCTGTCTCACCAAAGGTAAACACAGTGTCCTTTTTGAAGGCACCTGTTTGAAGTCCCAGACTTTATGCAAAAACCTCACAAATATGAGTGGCTACCCTGCTCATGGCTTTTTTTAGATATTGTTAAAGCTCAGATGTCAAAAATTTAGAGCTATAATGTATTTCATGACCTACAAGTGTGAGCCAAACTCCAAAGAATACTTTAATCAAAAAAATTCTGAATTCTGTTGAAAGTGCAATAACATACCCATTTACAATGGGCATAGACAACAAGAACCATTAGATCTGGCATTCAGATTTTCTTGGTTTGTGCTGTAGTTGGTATTAAAATACTTGACCTGCTCAGGTTGCTATCACTAAAGTGAAATACCATCTGTATTTCACAATCATTCAGTAAATAACTTCTGGCAGTGCAGTAAAAAGACTCATAAACTGTGTGATTTATCTGATAATTGAATAATGTTCTTCTTTGCAGACCTAGACTTTAAATTTAATTTTCCTGCACAGAATTTTTATAAGCATATATATACAAGATTGATCATATTTCAAACATATTCTGAAAGAAAACTGGAGTGATGGGCTTAAGTAGAAACTTAAATTAGAAGCTTACATTGTAAAGAAAAAATAATTAAACATGTAATATTTTTTTGGGACCATTCCACACAAAGCAAAGACCATTACCTCATGATTGCTGTAATTTTTAGCATAATTCTGAATACTGTTTACCAAGAATGAGAGATAAAACAACTAGTTTTCAAGTAATTTGAGTACCACTTGGATTTTCCTATTTTTCTGGCTAGTAAACAATCACTACACAATCCTACAGTCATTTTAGTAGTATTAAAAAATAACTGCATGTGGGGAATTCTAGAATGTGAAATTGAAACCATGGAGCCTTACAGGCTTATGGTTTGGGCTAAATCTTTTATGTATAAAGGAGTAGAAGATTCTGAACAAGAAAAGGAAGCCATAAAACAAAAAAACAAACCAACACAATAGTTCTGTAAATTCAGATTTGCTCTCGAGGCCTATATCCACCTAACAGCTATATGAGTTATACAGAAATGTATTGTCTTCAACAATCTTACACTGTAAAGGATGAGACCACTTGATCAGTAGTTTATTGCAAATTATCTTAATATATCTGTGTGAAGCTGAGAAACATCTTAAACTTATTAGGATAGTATTTGGCCATCGTATGAGATTGATGTTTACTTCTACTACACTTTCTTCCTCTTCAATGCAATCCTTATGTACTGGGAAAAAAAGGTCCTCCACGAAACTAGTACTTCAGCTCAAGATAACTTTGACAAATCCTGGTATTTCTCTTGTTTCGAAGTATACTGGCTTTATAGCACAGACAGGCTCAGAAACTGAAGAAACAGAATTTGCTTTTATGTGTTGCTCTCAGTCAAGGCTCAAAGAATTTTTAGAGACCCATGTTGACATACAATAGTGTTTTCAGTGTCAATCATAAACATATTTAACCTATGCTAAACCTGTCAAGTTGGTCTAATCTACTACCCACTCATCCTTTGAGCTGAATAATTAAGTAACTGAATTTTACAAATGTACTTTTGTTGTTCTATTAATCTTGAACAGTTTTTTTTAGAAGTTCTTAGTGGCCATCGGAATCTAAAGCAATACTTAGTAAAAGTGTATAAGCAGTTTACACATACAAATTATGTGTATTTCTTCACTTAGTTTAATTTCAAGCACTACTGTGGCAGACATCCATGAATGCACCTAAATACTCTTAAATTTATCTCAAATTATTATCTTAAATTTATCTCTTATAAGCGAACAGAAAGAAAATTCTATATTAGAGTGCTTGCAAGCTGCCCTAATAGTGAAGTTCCGGAAAGCACGTCTTAATGCATCACTGTATTCAGTTCTTAGCATAATTTATAATACAATAAACGATAGTCTGCTCTCATTATATAGTCTGTCAGGCTAATGAATTATTAGAATTTTCACATACACAATATTCAATAATAGATGGACACTGTTCGGTCTTTATTTAGAACATGATGCACCTTACCATGATAAGAATAGGATAGAAATGACCAGATTATTGAGCACTGAAACAGCTTTACATGCTGAGAAGCATGTTTCATAATTCATACAATATTACAGATAATTAAAAATCTGATAACTCATTTTGTGGCAGAGATAATAGTGAGCATAGAAAATGGTACAAGTTAAACAATCTCATGTTACAGATTAGAATATGTAACGTAATTGAATAGCTGTTATTACTACATGAATATAACTTCCCCAGCCTTATTTAAGTATATATATATATTCACACTAATATATATACTGTAATTTACCAGCAATTTATAAAAAATAAGAAATCACAAATTATCACATGAATACTAAATATATAAGCCTAAAGACACCTTAATATGTAAAATATCTAAATAATTCAAGATATGTGGGATGAAACAGGACATTTAACTGATGTGACAGTGCAGAAAGTTTTCCACTTCTACAGCCTATCTTTTAAGGTTATTTTCACACACACTTAAAAAAAATTATATATATATTCTTACAGTATAGAATTTATTGGGAATAAAAAGCATTAGAATATTTGTTAATTAAAGGTAATTGGAGACCAGTAACTGTACTGTTTGAGGTGTGGTGTACTCACCACACCTCATAACTCAGTATTTGAGGAAAATTCAATGTAATTGAATTTTTGATAGTTGTTTCTCTTTCTCTCACATTCCTTCTTTCCCAGTCCAAGCTGGCTTCCATTTCAAAACGGAACAGCTCTGAGAGACCTTAACAGGATAGTTATGGTGATGTACACTGGCTCGGTTTCATGTCAATGTGATTTTGTAGTGTTAGATTCTCAAAAGAATGCAGACTCTCATTTGCCTCATAACTACTCACCTAGGCATGAGAGCAAGAAGGTAGATTCCACCACAGTAAAATTCATCAGACCTTTTCTTAATCTGTTAACTACACTTTAACAAACTCCCCAAAATGCTTCATTTGCTGCCTAACTTCCAATTCATATTAAATCACTATTTCCAGTAGAAAATGGCTATCCTAACCATGATGCTAAGATTCTGGGTATCTCTGTAAATTCAAATAAAGAAAGATATTTAAACTAAATTAAATATTCATAAAGTTATTTAAAAATCCCACCACATAGGCCACCTGCTTTTCAACTCATGTCTTGCAGCCTTAGTTACCACCATTAAATGATCTGTTACCTTGAAATTCATGCAAGGTTTGTACCTCTCAGGGGTACAGATAAACACTCTGTATGAACATAAAGCTAACTCATGCAGTTAGCATTTCACTATCATTCAACATGGAAACAATTTTAACTGAATGTTCCTCTTATATTAGATTCAGCTCAGATTTCTGCTTATGCTGTGAACTTTAATGAAATTCTTTTTAATACCTGATGCATCCAGAAAATATAAACTTTGTGGTTTGTATCTTTATTAACGTAGGTGGATACTTTCAGTTTCAGTTTTGCCATTGTGTTAGACTTCTCTGCCTTCATCCCTCTTCTTTCTACCTCAAATTATTTTGGCTATAGATAACCTGGAATTTTGCTGGTTTGTCAGGCTGTTTCTACTTTTAGTATCATTTGTAGCAATATTCTCTTTTCAGAACACGAATGGACAAGTCAATAAAACTTTTATTTCCAAAATTAAATTATAACTGTGTATCACAATTGCACTATTAGCCTGAGAATCAGGAACATTTCCTAGAAGAAAATGCTCTCGTGTATTTCACTGTGATTTGAACATAAGCCATCTATAAACACTATTCAAAGATCTGTATGAAAATAATGGCAATGTGATACGGTACCTGAAGTATCCTAGGAGCAAACATCTACAAATGTTGCTTACATATGCCCATGGTTTTGACACAGTAATTAAGATGTAAAAATTACTACATTTATAAATAAATGAAGCAAATATATTTAAGATGGAGCTGCTGCCCTTCTCTATAAAGCTACTTCATTGACCTTGACTGAGAAACTGTTGCATGCTTAGGAGCTAGTGACTGACCTAGTGACTGACCTAAGAAAATATCTGAGCAGACACGCAACCATCCCATGCTACCTGCCCGACATGGCCCCAGCCTTGCATTGGGTAATGCAGATCAGTCAGCTGCAGGACCACCTCAGCCAGTTGTACAGAGAAGCTGCCAGGCAGTGCCACCTCACTGACTTCACCTTCCTCTGGAACTGCAGCCAACCAGTCTGATGCAACTGCAAGCACACTGTGGCAAGGTCTACCCAGCCCTCCATCCAATGCAACGTGAATGCAGGGTGCCCTACATTTAAAGGGACATGAAAATTTACTCACTGAGCATTTCCCTCTTTTTATTGTCTTATTAAAGAGTTGTCTTAAGACATTAGTTGTCAGATCTTTCTTATTGAGATCCAGTCAGAAACCTTCACCACGTCTCTCATTCTCTTTATCCCATGGCCCTTCCTCCAGTGCAGAACAACTGCTGAGTTTGATTTAGTTCCCCATCTGCTTCAGATTTGCATTGGACAAGCACATACCACATTAGAGCTCAACAGGACAGAGATGGCAGCATCTCTGGACAGACTTACCCACTACCCTGTATTCCACCCTAGGGTCATACACAGCAACATCAGGTGGATTAAATTGACAAAACCTCACCATAGACAAGCATCACTGACAGCATCTAAGGACCTTTCTCAAAGTCTAAAGGACTTTTTTCACAGGAAAAAATACGTCATGCAGAACCCTGGACTGCCATTACTACAGTCTAATATGTTTCGCTTATCTTCATCTTTAATACAAGCAAGTTCATGCCAGTCAGTCTAAAAATAGCAAAAAAGTCTAACAGCAATTTGCCAATAAGGCTTTTACTTCTAAAGCATGTTATGTAGATAAGGGGCACTTGAAAGATTAATGATTTCTTTCTAGATCAACGATAGCATATAAAGGTGTTTGTCTTTTTAAGGGGAAGCACAAAGATTTTCAGCTTAGGTCTCCTTTCCTTTGAATATTCTTTCAAAATTAAAAAAAACTCAAACTTTATTTAGTTTTAACAAGGTCAACAGATGAAGAAAAAAAAAATTAAAAAGAAACAGATGGTGTCATAATGGAGGATGAAGTAAACTCAAAAGCAATATAGGCTTGACAATGTTAGGACTTCACTATTTGAAGTCTCATTACCAAACCCTTCCCTAAAAAACACACTTGTTTTAAAGTTCCATGTTTCCTTCTCCTCAGTGGATTCTAAATTCAAGTTGTCCAAAACTCCTTGCCTAATCTTGGACACTACTTACGTTGACCACACCAACACACCCTCCAATCACTGCCAATACTATTATCTGCAGTTTAAGAAAATACCAAAGGCTGACTGACCAGGATTATTGGACTTTCAGTGTCATCACTTCAGGATATGAAATATTACAATATGATACTTCTTAAACAAGTGTCATATTCTGAAACAAAAAGGTCAGATTATCTCAGAACCACCTACTTATTAAAATAAAAAATTATTTCCATGCAGATTTTTATGATAGCTGTTATTATTTCTTAAGGGAATTGTCCCAGCTTGACTGAAATGACACTCTTTGAGATAATCAGCACAAAGTGAATGTGACCAGTTCTTGTACTTGTGGGTCACCCCTGTCAGACTGTGTTGATAAATAGAAAAGCCTGTCAGCACAGAATAGAGAAGATTTCTTTCAAATTAAGCACACCTTAGAGAATACTTTCTGTCTAGAAGATACTGAAGTATAAGATATCTTCATTAACAACAATTAAAAGTTTTCTGGGCATCATAGGAGGAAAAAAAACAAACCACAGTTTATGTGGTTGTACAATCTGGTACATCCCTCAGGCTTACATCCAAATATCATATAAATATGCGAATTGCTCCTTCAGTTGTAGCCATTATTTTAACTCCTAGTTAAGCACAAGAAAATGTTTGTTATAAGAGGTTGTTGTATTTTCAGAACTAGTTTGTTGCTTACTATAGATGGTCAACATTCTTTTTTAAAATAATTCCAGTAATTTCACACACTTTCTGGTGCCTTATCAGGAGTTCAAAGATTTGTGATTCCATGTATTACGCCAGTTTACCGTCTCTGACTATCAGGATTACCCATGGAAAGAGAAAGAGTAAGGCACAATAATCTGCCACATTGTCTGTGGTTTTGAACACTTGAAAAGAAAATACATAATTGTGATAAACGCTCTTCCTTCAGATGCCTCTACACTAGCTATGCAATTCATATGGTTTGTCTTTAACAGCTGGCAAGAGTTCTGTATTACTGCTTTGTTACTTGCTGAAATTGTCTTAGTAACAGCCTTTATAAATTTATTACAGAAGACATCTAGAACAGTTTTAATTTTCACTAGATATGTTAGCTCTAAAACTATGAGCCTATCAGACTTGGGTTTTGTTCAGAAAGCCTGCACACAAAAAGATTAAAAATATCAAGATAATTGACTTTACTGAGGTTAGTGTAATAATAAAGTTTTCTGCTTTATGTAAATTCCTATAAAAACCAGACAGACCAAGTAATCACTGATGATATTGCCAAACACTCACATAGAAGCAGTGTCATTTTAATAAAGCATTTCTGAGTTGCTTCATCCTGCAAAGAACATAAGTGGAGCGTGGATGAAATATACATCAGCATTCACCAAACTGGAATACCTAATCCCATTATAAAAATCACACTGGTACCTCACCTTTTCATCTAAATCAGCAGAAAAGCTATCTACAAGATTCACTGTATATACAAAAAGCCTCATATTTTATAACCCTAATTTTTATCAATCAATTTCAGCCAAGGATAAGGGGGTTTGTATATCTATCCGATTTTATCTATGAGCAGACCTGCTGCTCTGGTTGCAATTGTTCTTAGGATTACTTCTGATTATTAGAGTTCCAACAAGAAGCATGTAGACCAGAGCTCAGAGAAATTAATTAATGAGTGAAACTGAAGGACCAGCTACAGAATGAAATTCTGACATAGTATTGTCCCAAAGAACGACTTCTTTATAAAGAATTAATGGAGTGTGCCCACTTTGGCAATACAATATGAATTTATCCCAGAGGAATATAAAAAGCAGCATCTTCCCATAATAGGGAAGAGACAGCCTTCTTAGCCTAATGAAATTGCATCCAGTGGTGAAATACTGGTCATTAGAATGTGTGAATATTGGTGGCAGCCATTGTTGCAAGAAGTCTTTAAATATAATGAAGTAATAATATTAAGGGTGGGGGAGAAGGCAGGGAGGCTGGGGCGAGCAAGAGAGATCCAGAGCAGTTTTGTACATGTACTTGCTATTTCTGCCACTTGCTGTGAATATCACTTGGAAAGGTCACTTGAATCCAGCAGTTCACAGCGTCATGAACTGCTGCCTCAGATAAAGGCATTAGACTGTGGAAGATGATAATATGTTCTTCTGTCTCTAAGATATTAATCTAAGCTACACCTCTTGATCCGTACACAAGAATTGTAATTTGCTCAGCAAGGATAGCACTGAAAACCATCAAAATATTTCCCTTTGATAATGGTGCAAAATCATAGAAAGCTTTTTAATGAACCATTTTAAACCTGCTGTTTACAGTAGATTAGTGTGCTCACGCAGTGTAGCCAGTCTAAAGATACTCACTGTGCCATAATATGCCATAAAAGCAGATGCATCCAAAAATCCCCTCCAATAACTGTCTACCACCAATACCTAAAAGCTGCTTATTACCATCACCACACTTTTCAAAAGCATCTGACTAACTGATATGATAAATGAATTGCTGGGTTTCTGTTTGTTTTCCCCTTCTACTGAAATGTTGTTCTTGAAATAACTCATTTTAACATTCTCTGCAAGGAAATGATAGCAAACACCCCCAGCACAATGCAGGAAACACACAGCACTGACCCATTTGTAAGCATGACTTTGGGAAACATTTTCCATTTCCACTTCTTTCCTAGCTTCTCTGCACAGACAGAGCAATTCATGATTTAACAATACACAGGCTGTACTCATTTCTGGAAATGAGGATCAGGTCATCCCTGCTTCTTTTAGGAAGGTAGTTAAATTGAAACATATATTGAAAATACTATTTGTTTTCTATGTATTTAGCTGCAAAGTATAACATTTTAATGCAAGAGGTTTGACTTGTACATCAACACTCAAAATCCCATGAAAGAACATTAGAGTTTGATTCATCCTTGACAGAATTAAGACAAACTTTACACAGTTCATATTAACCATTCAGATGAGCACTTTTCATATAAGTTCAATATTGCACAAACTAAAAAAAAAAAAAAACCACATTCATCATGAAACACAAAATTTCACTGAGTTAAGTGCAAGCATGATAGGAGAGGGAGGGAGAAAGGGGTGAAGGGGGCATAGA
>WBNM01014006.1:0-31133 GCA_013399055.1 Ramphastos sulfuratus
GTCCTGTGAGGAGCAGCTGAGGGTCAGTTACTCTAGAGAAGAGGAGGCTGAGGGGAGACCTTGCTCTCTACAGCTCCCTGAAAGGAGATTGGGTTGAGGTGAGGACGGTCTCTTCTCCCTAATGTCAAGTGATAGAACAAGAGGAAACATCCTCAAGCTGCACCAGAGGAGGTTTCTGTTGGATATAAGAAACAATTTCTTCACTGGGAGAGTGGTCAGGCATTGGAATGGGCTGTCCAGAGAAATGGTGGAGTCACCACCCCTGGAGGTTTTCAATAAATGTGTGGACATGGCACTTCAGGATGTGATTTGATGGCCATGGTGGTGTTAGTTTGATGGTTGGACTCGATAATCTTAGAGGGTTTTTCCAACTGAAATGATTCTACCTTTCAGTGGTTCAATGAAGACAGCTTTTTAAAATGCCTCCTCCCCGGTGAAAGATTTTATGGTGTCTCTCAATGCAGTGTTTGGAATCACAGCCTTCTCTCTCTCCACCTCTCCTCCATGATCCCTCATTTAACAGCACTGCTCTGCTACATTATCAGCATCTACAGTAATTTGCAAGTGACCTTTGCTCTTTCCAGCACTGCAGAGCCAGGAAGGCTGCAGGGAAAGGGAACAAGATCTCCTTCTGGTTCATGCATCAGCCACAAAACCATATGCTGTGTGGGGAGCACAGGAGTTTTATTAGCCGTGTGATAGCACAAGCAGAAAGGGCTCTGCTCTGTTACCATATGCCCAGGAACTGGATAAAACCTTTTCTTTCCCTCAGAGGAATTCAGGCAAGCTCCAGCAGACTCCCTGTTCTGGATGTCATTCCTCTTCTGCTTCTTCTTTTTCCTTTTTGTTCTTGGTACAGGACCACTGACAAGCTCTTCTGCCCCAAAAGATCTGAGTCCCACTGGAAAAACTCAGTGAAACGTTTTAGGCAAAGTCCTGGTCCCATTTAAAGGCAACAAGAGTTTCACCACTGCTTCTCATGGAGCTGAGATATCCCTCTTTAGCTCCACTGCATGCTCTTGCATGAGCAGTGCTTTGATTTTTCCCTGCAGCCCTTATTCTCCATGCAGATGGAGAACAGAACTGCAGCAGTGCTGCCAACCCAAGAAGCAAGCATTCTGCTGTTCCAAGTCCTCCTACCTACCTAATTTTTATGACCAAAGAGGCTTTTTACACTCCCAGATAGGTCATAAATGGATGTGAGGAGTGGCATCACTGGACCAAAGACAAATCTTTCCCAGAAAGACATGAGGATGCAGCCCAGAAGGCCAGCCATCTCCTGGCACCCATCCAAAGCAGTGTGGACAGCGGGTCAAGGGAGGTGGTTCTGATGCTCTGCTCTGCCCTACTGAGACCTCACCTGCAGTGCTGGGTCTAGCTCTGGAGTCCTCAGCACAAGAGAGACATGGACCTGTTGGAGTATCACACAATCACAGAATCACAGAATAAACCAGGTTGGAAAAGACCTTTAGAGAGCAATGAGGACTCCCCTGAGCCTCCTCTTCTGCAGGCTGCACACCCCCAGCTCCCTCAGCCTTTCCTCACAGGGCTGTGCCCCAGCCCCCTCACCAGCCTTGGTGCCCTTCTCTGGACACCTTCAAGCACTTCAACATCTTTCTTCAATTGAGAGGCCCAGAACTGGACACAGAACTCCAGCTGTGGCCTAACCAGCGCTGACTACAGGGGCAGAAGGACTGCCCAGGTCCTGCTGGTTACAGTATTCCTGATCCAGGCCAGGATGCCATTGGCCTTCCTGGCTACCTGGGCACACTCCTGGCTCATGTCCAGCTGCTGCCAACCAGTACCCCCAGGTCCTTCTCTGCCTGGCTGCTCTCCAGCCACTCTGTCCCCAGCCTGTAGCACTGCATGGGGTTGTTGTGGCCAAAGTGCAGAACTTGGCACTTGGACTTGGAGTAGAGCCAGAGGAGGCCACAACAATGGTCAGAGGGCTGGAACCCCTCTGCTGTGAGAACAGGCTGATACAGTTGGAATTGTTCAGCTTGGCGAGGAAAAGGCATCAGGAAGACCTTATGTGACCTTTCAGTACTTAGAGAGAGAGAGGGATGGAAAGAGACTTTTAATCAGGTCCTTCTGTGACAGAACAAGGGATTATGGTTTTAAACTCAAAGAGATTCAGACTAGATCAAAGGAAGATATTTTGTACAGTGAGGGTGATGAGACCCTGTCTCGGGTTGCCCAGAGAGGTGGTAGATGCCCCATCTCTGGAATCATTCCAGGTCAGGTTGTTTGAGGCTCTGAGCAACCTGCTTTAGTTGAAGATGTCCCTACTGACTGCAGGGCTGTTGAAGTAGGTGACTTTTAAAGTCCCTTCCAACCCAAACCATTCTGTGATTCCATGCTAAGTCCTCTTTTTGAGGTACCAGGTCCACAATGCTTTGCATTTTGCCTCTTCTTACCTATTCTCTCCTCCAACCATTCTCCTCTGCTTCTCAGTGGTGCAAGCTGGAGCANTGGATGTTAGGAGGAAGTTGTTTGCAGTGAGGGTGGTGAGACACTGGCACAGGTTGCCCAGGGAGGTTGTGGCTGCTCCCTCCCTGGAGGTGTTCAAGGCCAGGCTGGACGAGGTCTTGAGTGACCTGTACTAGTGGGAGGTGTCCCTGCCTATGGCAGGGGGTTGGAAATGAATGATCTTTGAGGTCCCTTCCAACCTTACCATTCTATGATTCTATGATTGTGGAGTCTCCTCTGAAGACTTTCAAAAGCCACCTGGATGCTTTCCTGTGTGATGTCCCCTAGGTGATCCTGCTGTGGCAGGGGGGTTGGACTCAGTGACCTTTTGGGGTCTCTTCCAACCCCTAACATACTGTGATTCTGCATTTCAGAGCACCCAGGCTGTACTGGGAGGCTGCACCAGGAGGCTGCACACCGTGGTCTGTCTCCTACCCCATAAAACACCAAGTTCAGCACCCTCTTTCCAGCACTCCTTGGTTTTCCCTCTCTCCAGTCTAACCCTCTATTTGCTGTTCCACACAGCAGTCAGGCTTCCTGAAATCTAAGGTGTTTATAGGCTTTTGCATAACCTTCTGCAGCTCAGTTTCCCAGAAGCACTAAGCTCCACCCAGAATTTGACTCTTAATTACCTCAATAATGCTCAGAGCCTTACAACTATTTAGCTCTTTTTTCTTCTTTTTTTCTTTTAAACATTCCAAACGTGGCAGATTTTGCTCAGGATCTGACCTGTGGAAAGCCAAGAGAACAGTACAACTGCAAGGTACTGGGGAGTAACAGACCCCAAAAGGTTCACCTGGAGCCACCACAGGCAACCCAGGCAGGTTGCTCTCCCCAGAAACCAGATCCCCAAATTGTTCCACCACCTGAAACTCATATTCCTGTCAGGAAAAAGCTGAGGGAAAGAACAGGCCTATGTCCTGACATCAGTGCTGTAAGAAAAAGCAGCCTGCTCCAGGGCTCTGCCACCCTCACAACAAACAAGTTTCTCCTCCTGTGAAGCTGAAACCTTCTCTCTTCCAGTTTGCATCCATTGCTGCTTGGCTTATTGCTGGGCACCCCCCAAAAGAGCTTGGCCCCCTCCACTTGACACCCACCCCTCGGCTAGGGAGAGACATTGCTCAGATCTCCTCTCAGCCTTCTCTGCTCCAGAATACACAGCCCCAGGGCTCTCAGGCTGTCTCCACAGGGCAGATGCTCAAGTCCCCCACTGCCCCTCGTGGCTCTCTGCTGGACTCTCTGCAGCAGGTCTCTGTCTCTCCTGCACTGGGAGCCCCAAACTGGACACAATATTGCAGCTGTGGTCTCAGCAGGACAGAGCAGAGGGGGATCAGAACCTCCCTAGCCCTGCTGGCCACACTTCTCTTGCTGCCCCCCAGGCTGCCATTGGCTGTCTTGGCCACCAGGGCACATTGCTGGCCCATGCAGAACTTGCTGCCCACCAGCACTCCAAGCTCTTTCTCCAGGGAGCTGCTTTCCAGCAGGGCAGCCCCAACCTGTACTGGTGCCTGCTGTTATTTCTCCCCAGATGCAGGACCCTGCACTTGTCCAATGATCTCAGCTGCTTACTGAAGGGACCCACCTACCTCCATCTCAGCAGCACGTTGGGATGGGATGCTACAGAATCAGAGAATGGTTCAGATTGGAAGGGACCTCAATGATCACCTAGTTTCAAGCTCCCCTGCCGTGGGCAGGTACAACCTCCACTACATTAAGTTGCTCAAAGCCCCTTCCAGCCTGGCCTTGAACACCTTTAGGGATGTGGCATCCACAACTTCTCTGGGCAAGCTGTTCTGATGCTTCACCACTCCCAGAGTGAATCCACCTTACTCCTTTCAAATGGGGACAAGGGGATATTTCAGAAGCCCCCTTTGTCACGTTTACTTCAAGAAGCACGCCCTCAGGTTTCCCCAGAGGATCTGTTTTGCTGTCCTGGCACTTGCTGAGCAGATATAGAAATGAAGAGTAGTGATTTGCCCTTGGAGTATCTGCAGTTCACTACTGATAGTTTCTTCCCTGCAGTGTTTCCCAGGACAATTTCCTGGGATCTATTTAACCTATTTAAAGCCTTTCTTCCTTTGGAGTAGGACATGTCGAGGTTGGATGACACCCTTTATAGTGGTCAGATTGCTGGAGTAGGATAGCAGAGAGAAGTGCAGGTTGATCTCAAGTCAATTCAATCCCCATCTGAGTCAGGAATCTGGTTGCAAGGTGATTGCTTCATCAGGAGATCTTGAGCCATACCCTACCAATCCTGATGGATTACAGCATGGCCTTGGACACTTTCAGGGATGGGAACTCACTTTTCTCCTTCTGTTTACCCTTTCCAGATTTGCAGCTTCTGCTTAGATTTCTGAGGTTCAGCAAGGTCAAGTGTCAGATGCTGCATTTTGGTCACAGCTGCCCCAGGTCTGGGAAAGAGTGGCTGGAAAGGTGCCCAGTAAAGACCTGGGAGTGTTGGTCAACAGCTCGCTGAAAATAAGCCAGTGTGTGCCCAGGTGACCAAGAAGCCCAACAGAATCCTGGCTTGTATAAGAAATGGAGTGGCCAGCAGGACTAAGGATGTGATTGTCCACCTCTACTTGGGACTAGTGAGACCACACTTTGAGTATTGTGTTCAGTTTTGGGCCTCAGGAAGGACACTGAGGTGTTGCACTCTCTCCAGAGAAGGGCAACAAAGCTGGTGAAGGGCCTGGAAGTGAAAGGTCCGGAGGTGAAGGATGTGAAAGGTCTGGAGGTGAAGGATCCAAAAGGGTCTACAAGGAACAGCTGAGAGAACTGGGGCCATTTAGTCTGGAAAAGAGAAGGCTGAGGGGAGACTTTCTCATTCTCTACCCTGAAAGGAGGTTGGAGTGAGGTGGGTGTTGTTCTTTTCTTGCAGGTAACAAGTGACAAGACAAAAGAAACAGCCTCATGTTTCACCAGGGGAGGTTTAGGTCAGCCATGAGGAACAACTTCTTCCCCCAAAGTGCTGCCGAGTCCTCGAACAGGCTGCCCAGGGAAGTGGTAGAGCCTCCACTCCTGGAGGGATTTAGATGTCAGGTAGATGTGATGATGAGGGACATGGTTTAGTGGTGACCTGGTAGTGCTGGGTTGCCAGTTGGGCTTGATCTCTTGCAACCACACCAGTTCTGTGATGCTGTTTTCCGTGTAGTTCAGTGTTACTTGTTTTCAGTGATGCTGTGACTCCAGCACTGTTTCCATGACTGACAGCCCAAAGCCACCCAAGATTTTTGGTTGTCTCTTCCAGAAGAACTTTTTCTATTCCCAGGACAAAAGTTATTTCTCACACTCAGCAGCACAAACTGCTCCTTGGTTAGTTCTGTCAATCCAGAGTGCCAGTCACACAGATACCTAATGTCTGTATGCCTGATTTTCATAGAATCACAGAAGGGTTTGGATTGGAAGGGACTTTGAAGATTATCTAGTTCCAATCCCCCTTCCACGGGCAGTGACACCTTCCATTAGCCTGGGCTGCTCCAGCCTGGCCTTGAATACCTCCAGGGAGGGGGCATCCACAACCTCCCTGGGCCACCTGTTCCAGTGTCTCACCACCCTCACTGCAAAGAACTTCTTTCTTATATCCAGGTTCAATCTCTCCTCTTCCAGCTTCAATCCATTCCCTCTCATCCTGTAGCTACAAGCCCTTGTAAAAAGTTGCTCTCCAGCTTCCTTGTAGCCTTCAGGTACTGGAAGGCTGCACTAAGGTCTCCCTGGAGCCTTCTCTTCCCCAAGCTGAACAGCCCCAGCTATCTCGGCCTGTCCCCATACTTATTAGATCTTCTTCCACATGTTTTTGAGTCTTTTTTTCCTGCTGTAATGGAAAGTATTTAATCACCATCATGCAGTACATCTGTTTTCTCCCTAACTGGAATACAAATATTTCCTGAGGGTGTTCACTCCTTCCTAACTATTGTTATCAGGTCTGTCTGTCCTTCCATGTTCACAGAATCATAAAATCATGGGATGGTTTGGGTTGGAAGGGACATTTAAAGGTCATCAAATCCAACCCCCCTGCACTGAGCAGGGACATCCCCAAACAAACTGACCTGGAATGGTTCCAGGGATGGGACATCTGCCACCTCTCTGGACACCCTGGGACAGTGTCTCACCACCCTGACTGTAAAAATGTCTTCCTTTGATCTGCTCTGACACAGTCTCAAGTTGTGCCAGGGGTAGCCAGGTGGGGCTGGTCTCTTCTGCCAGGCACCCAGCAACAGAATGAGAGGACACAGTCTCAAGGTGTGCCAGGGGAGGTCTAGGCTGGATGTTAGGAGGAAGTTCTTCACAGAGAGAGTGATTGGCATTGGAATGGACTGCCCAGGGAGGTGGTGGAGTCACCATCCCTGGAGGTGTTCAAGACAAGCCTGGATGGGGCACTTAGTGCCATGGTCTGGTTGATTGGCTAGGGCTGGGTGATAGGTTGGGCTGGATGAGCTTGGAGGTCTCTTCCAACCTGCTTGATTCTGTGGTTCTATGATTCTACGATTTTATGGTTCTATGATTCCTTTTAGTTTCAAGTCATCATCTCTTGTTCTGTCACAGCAGGGCCTGATAAAAACTCTGTCCCCACATTTCCTCTAAGTACTAAAAGGCCACCAGAAGGTCTCCCTGCAGCCTTCTCTTCTCCAGGCTGAACAACTCCAACTCTCTCAGCCTGGCCTCTCCTACCAGCCCTCACATTGTTTTTGTGGCCTCCTCTGATCCCACTCCAACCAGTTCATGTCCTTCTTGTACTGAGACATCCACATCTCTCCATGAACCAACATAAACTCAGAATTCTTTCTGATTTGGATTTATTAAAACCTCCTACTTCTTGTCCCAGCTTTGCTCTCCCCCTGGAGTACTTCTCTTCCTCAAAAATCTCTGCAATTTGTAGTTTCTTTTTTATTATTATTATTCTTTTTTTATACAAGTTTGTAGGGGGGTTGATATTGGAACTGGCTCTGATNTTTGCTTTTAAGCTCCCCCAGTTATTACATGTTGGACTTTTATTATTCTTTTCATAGCTGCATTCACTTCCCTTGTAAAGCAGCTTTAAAAAAAAAACAACAGAAAACCAGTTTACTCCTCTGTTTTAGCTCTAAAAAGCCTTAACTTTTAAAACATGCATAGATATAATTCTTGTGACAGTTTCCAGTTTTCAGTTTATATTTTTAAATTCCTTTTTTTGGTCTCCTCCCCCCCCCAGTCAGTCTTTCATCTGCTTTTTGAATCAACAGAATATACCTATCAAAACCTTTTCAAACCTTCTTTCCTTCCCTTTATTAAAAGGAAAAACAAAGAAAGGGAAACCTGAGATTTGTATCTAATCCCAGGACTCTGAAGTCTGGGGGGTTTTAAAACATATAATAAAGGCTCCAGATAAAAACCACAAGAGCTGGCAACACTTTGGGGTTGCATTTGTCTGACTGCATTCCCCTGGCCACTACTTAATAACTTATTATCATAATTTCTTCTTTTTTTTCTTTTTTTAATGGATGCAAATAATGATTTTGCTACAATTTTGAAAGGTGAAATGCAGAGAAATTCTGTGCCTGTTATTTCAGCATTTATACTAACAGTGAAGACGACTTCCCAGCTTGTATCTAGGAGGTGGTGCTGATGGCATTTCACCTGTGAAATGCCAAGCTGTTTAAATTCAGGATAAATTAAAGAGCCCCTGGTCATGTATTCTTTGCCCTGTGACTTACTGCCCCTGGACTCAGTACTGGTTAGGCCACACCTTGAGTCCTGTGTCCAGTTCTGGGCCCCTCAGTTTAAGAGAGATGTTGAGATGTTTGAAGGTGTCCAGAGAAGGGCACCAAGGCTGGTGAGGGGCCTGGAGCACAGCCCTGTGAGGAGAGGCTGACGGAGCTGGAGGTGTGCAGCCTGCAGAAGAGGAGGCTCAGAGCAGACCTCATTGCTCTCTACAACTACCTGAAGGGAGGTTGTGGCCAGATGGGGTTGGGCTCTTCTGCCAGGCAATCAGTGACAGAACAAGAGGACACAGCCTCAAGCTTTAGGCTGGATGTTAGGAAGAAGTTCTTCCCAGCAAGAGTGATTGGCATTGGAATGGGCTGCCCAGGGAGGTGCTGGAGTCACCATCCCTGGAGGTGTTTAAAAGGAGGCTGGATGAGGCACTTAGTGCCATGGTTTAGTTGATTAGAAGGTGTTAGGTCAGAAGTTGGACTCAATGATCTCAAAGATCTTTTCCAACCTGGTTAATTCTGTGATTCACCACCATCACCCAAGCAGCTGAAGTGGTTTAATTCATTACTGGCTTGAAATTCATCCTGCAGGTTAAGTTTCAGGTAGAGCCTGATTGGTTTTGGGGTTTTTTTGCTTCCCATCAAAGAACACAGGGTTTGAGTAGAGGCGCAGCAAGGTGTAGTTGTGGATGCTTGTGGCAATATCTCCAGAGCATGTCATGACCAAGCTGTTAATTATGTGTCAATTAATAATTACTCACTTGTGCTTCTACCGTCTCCATTCCAGGCATGACTTCTGCTTCCCAAATCCATCATCTTGCTTATGAAAGACTGAAAGATTTGTGACCTCTTTAGGGAGAAAAGGAAGGAGAGGTTTGGAGAGGAGAGGGCATTACTCATTGATAACACCTTAGCATCTAGCCCCATCATGGTTAAATTGATTTCTTTTGGTGTCTGCTGCTTTCTTTTTCTGGCTCTTCAAAATACAGAATGAACTTTGAAGCTTTTTTTTTTTTTTNTGCAAATAATGATTTTGCTACAATTTTGAAAGGTGAAATGCAGAGAAATTCTGTGCCTGTTATTTCAGCATTTATACTAACAGTGAAGACGACTTCCCAGCTTGTATCTAGGAGGTGGTGCTGATGGCATTTCACCTGTGAAATGCCAAGCTGTTTAAATTCAGGATAAATTAAAGAGCCCCTGGTCATGTATTCTTTGCCCTGTGACTTACTGCCCCTGGACTCAGTACTGGTTAGGCCACACCNGTGCTTTTTCTTCCTGCCTTAAACCCAAGAAACCTCTCCAAAAGGAAGCTGCCAAATGCTGTGATGTGGGATGGGTAGCTACGATTTACCATCTGGACCTCAAGGTCACAATTCACCAGGTCTGGGCTAACACTGCTCTGGAGATGTTTTGTATTCTCTGGCACGTGGATGATCCCAGCATGGATGAAAGAAATCTCTCCCTGAGTCAAGAAAAAACAGAAAGAGGAAAGGTCAGAGTGATGCACATTTGGTTCACCTTCAGGAGCAGTACCTTATGGCTCTTCATATTCCCTGCTTGGGAAAGCCTGTGGTGCTGGTAAGAGAATGTCTGCATTATCTCCTCCAAGCTTGGTCAGTCATGTTTGTGAATGAGTCATTCAGACCAAGCAGGTGCAGGAAAGTGCCAGGACACAGGCAAGAGGATGGAGAACTTGTCACCTGCAGAGCATGGATTTTCAGCTCAGCACAACAGCAGCTGAGTGGGGAAATGAGAGCTGTTCCACATGAAAGGTAAAAATAGCCAGGAGCAAAAAGAAACACTGGAGTGAAAGAGGAAAAAAAGAAGAAAGGGGGAAAAAAAAATGTTGGCACAAGAACAAGTAGGTTTTAATTGGCCTGCAGTAAATTCAGTCTGGAAATTAGATGAAGTTTCCTAAGCATCAGATCAGCAAAGTCCTGGAACAGGCTTCCAAGAGGCTGTGAAAACAGAGCTGGCTCAGGTGACAAATGCTTCTAGCTGCAGTGGTGGCTCTGCCTGGGGAGCCAGCAGGCTCACACCCTGTGCACCCATGTTTCCAAAGAGGTAGTGCAGACATAGTCCCCAGGAGTGATCTTTCAGCTGAAGGATTGGTAGTGCTTGGACCATAACAGCAAGGTAGAACTGTGGGGCATCAGCAGAGAACTTGCAGAGGAAGAAATGCTCCACTATGGGCAATTTTCTATTCCATCTTCCTTGCGAGCTTTCAAGGGCTCTCTGCTGCTCTAGAAGTGTGATTGATGTCTAATCTGGACACCTATCCTGTCTGTCTTTTTATTTCTGCTCAGCCTGCCAACAGGTGAGATACCTGTCTTGTGGGAAAGAGGTCAAGACCAGGACAGTCACTATTCTGGACAGCCAAACTGCAGCTATCATTTTCTGATCTGAACTGATCACATATCACAGGGTTGGAAGGGACCTCCAGAGATCATCCAGTCCAACTCTCCTGCCAGAGCAGGACCATACAATCTAGCTCAGGTCACACAAGAACACAACCAGACAGGGCTTGAAATTCTCCAGAGAAGGAGACTGCCTTTCTGGGCAGCCTGTGCCAGTGCTCTGTCACCCTTACACTAAAAAAGTTCTTCCTCATGCTGAGGTGGAACTCCCTGTGCTGTAATTTCCATCCATTGCCTTTTGTCCTATCCCTGGGCACAACTGAGCAGAGTCTATCCCCTCCTTCCTGACCTCCAGCCTTCAGATATTTATAAACATTGATTAGATCCCCTCTCAGTCTTTTTCTGGTCCTTATGACTTGGACCTGTAAAGTTAGCCTGAAGTGTTACATCAGGGTCTCGTGGTAACACTGGCACAGATGAAAATGTCCTTGCGTCCTTACCTATTCCAGAACTGCCAAGACTAGAGGGATGTGTCATCTGAACCTGGGCTTCAGCTGCTCCAGATTCTGCTAGGGACCAGGTTAAAGGGAGGTTTTCCTTTGAGTCCATCCCCTCTGTGTGTCTCACTGCCCAGGTCATCCCCCTTTGATTCATCTTGAGGTCATTGCCTACGTGACAAAATCACAAAAACCTAATCTAGTTGCAGATGTTCCTGCTCACTGCAGCAATGTCAGACCAGATGACCTTTAAGGTTTGTTTACAACCCAAACATTTTTGTGGTAACCACGACCCACAAAGGACAGGTTGAGAGCTGCCCTGTTCCCAGGTGCTTTCCCAGTTCCAAGCTTTAAGGTTGTTGAATCAAAGACAGGTGATCATAGAATTGTCAGGGTTGGAAGGGACCACAAGGATCATCCAGCTCCAACCCCTCTGCCATGGGCAGGGACACCTCGCGCTAGAGCACATTGCTCACAGCCACATCAGTCTGGCCTTAAAAACATTCAGGGATGAGGCTTCCACCACCTCCCTGGGCAACCTGTGCCAGTGTCTCACCACCCCTCATGGTGAAAAACTTCTTCCTAGCATCCAGTCTGAATCTCCCCACTTCTAGTTTTGCACCATTCTCCTCAGTCCTATCACTACCCGACACCCTAAAAAGTCCCTCAGCAGCTTTCTTGAAGGGTGCCAAGAGAGGTTGTGGATTCTCCTTCTCTGGAGAGATTCAAAACCAAGCTGGACACAATCCTGTGCAGCCTTCTCTGGGTGACCCTTCTTTAGCAGGAAGTTTGGCCTAGGTGATCTGCAGGGGTCCTTTCCAGCCCTCACCACTTTTGTGATCACACAGATGCTGATGGGATCTATCCCTACAGCTCCTTGAGGCAGTGCAGTTTGTTCTCCTCTGGAGGCACCACAGGCAACTGATTCTTCTGACAGGCTCTTGTTTTATGATGACATTTCCCCCCTCTGCCCTGCAGCCAACAAATCCAAATTCCTCAGAGAAGTTTGGTCCAGGGTGCTGTCTGCAAGGGGTACAAAGACATCATAAATAATTCCCAGGGAGGGTAGGGGATGGAAGATGAGTTGAAGAGAAGCAGAGGTGCTGTTGTAACACTAAATCTCAAGCAAGGTATCACTGGCTGACCTCTACAGTCACTATTTGAGCCACCCTTGCCTTTGCAGGACCTGGATGAGACTGTCTGAGCTAGATGCTGATCTCAGCATCCCTCCTTGACTCCCCTGAGCCGAGTGGGTTTGAATCCTTCTGAAGCTGTTGAGCAAGGAGGATTTGTCTCTGATTTCTCCAGGCTTCATACAGAATAGACACATGAAGGATGCTGGGATTTAGGGGCTGTGCTGATCTGTCTCTGCAGGTCTTTGATGTAACTCAATCTCGCTCCGTGGCTTTTGCCGACGTCTGACCCAGAGGGCTACAGAACTGTTTCCAGAGTTTCCCCACCCCTCCCCGTCTGTCCTTTGCAGTCTGGAGCAGCAGGTCCCTGGAAAAGCCATTGGAAAACAAACCTGCTCTGGTGCCTACTATAAAAATTGGTTCTGTTCAGATTAACTCTGAATTCTAGACATCCAAAACCAGCGCAAGTGGTTTAAAAGCCATTTATCTGCAGAGCGATGAAAGGACAAAATTCCTTGGCAAGGTTGGAGGCTCTCTTTCATATCTCGTATACTTTAACTGCCACATTTACAATGCCTGTAGTTACCTTATTTTTCACATTCTCTACTTGTTATTTTCCACTTGTTCTTCAGCAGCCAGCAGCACAGAAACCAACCCTTACCTTCGTAAGGGAGGTGAGATGCTGGCACTGATGTAAAGATCTCTGCTTTGAAAGAATGAGCAGCACTCATCCTGGCATCCCTACTACACACACAGTCAGGCACTCACACACTGGCTACACCTTCATTTCAGCTCTTATTCAACCAGAGCTGGGTTTTTCTAGGGTGCCACTGGTTGTAGATAAAGAACAAAACAAAACTGGCTTTTAAAAACCCATTGCTTTAATGCTGGCTGGGCTGCTGTTGCCACATCAGAGTCACAGAAACTCAGCATGGTGGAGCTTGGGAGGGACTTGGAGATTATCTAGTCCAACCTGCTGCTAAAGCAGGGTCATCCAGAGCAGGTTGCACAGGATCCCAATGTCCAGGTGGGTTTGGAATCTCTTCAGAGAAGGAGACTCCACAACATCCCTGGGCAGTCTGCTCCAAGGCTGCAGAACCCTCAGAAGTTTTTCCTTGCATCTGTACTAGTGGTACAGGTACAGGTGTCCCTGCCTGTGGCAGGGGGTTGGAACTAGATGATCTTTGAGGTCCCTTCCAACCTTACCATTCTATGATTCTATGATTCAGATGGAACCTCCTGTGTTTCAATTTGTGCCTGTTGTCCCTTGTCCTCCCACTGGACACTACTGAAATGAGTCTGGTCCTCTCCTCTTGCTTTCCACTCTTTAGGTCTTGCTAAGCATTGACAAAATCCCCTCTTAGTCTTCTCTTCTCCAGGCTCAACGGCCCCAGGGCTCTCAGCCTTTCCTCCTCACAGCTGCTCCAGGCCCCTCCACATCTTTGCAGCCTCCACTGGACTCTCTCTTGCCATTCCCTTTCTTTTGTGAACTGGAGAGCCCAGAACTGGACCAAATACTCCAGATGTGGCTTACTAGTAGAAGGCAAGAGGAACCTCCCTTGACCTGCTGGTCATACTGCAGAGGAAACAGAGGTTGAATGAGAGAGCTGAATATCAGGAAAAAAATCATCTTCTCTCCAAATTGCCCAATAAATGGAGCCAGAACTGAACTGGGTAGATTATTTTTCAGCACTTTTTCCAGAACGATCTGTGGCAGCTGTCCATGAGTGAGCTGAGAAGCAGCTGAGAAGCTGAGAAGTTCAGTGCAGGCAAGGGGATTCCATCCTGATCCATGGGCTGGAATTCCCTCTTATCCAGGTGTGAATATTGCATACAGCAAAACATCCTCCAGCTTTGAGAAGCGCTCATTACTGACCCCCTTCTCCTATCCTCCTAGGAGAACAGCCCACCTAGAACTGGGATGTTCTCATGAGTCTTGCTGTTTAAATTCCTAAGCCTCAGTTCCCCCACCTATAAAATTGGCTGCTTAGGGACAATTCCATAGGATTTTTGGGTGAACTTTGGGCAGTGCAGCTGAGAGTTGCTGCCTTTCAGTGAAGGGAGTGGCAGCATCATTGCCTGGCAACAGGCAGCAGGAGACAGCTAAAGACAGCAAGTCAGGCGAGTGTGCAACTGGTGCCCAGCTTTACCTGGAGGAGTTCCCAGTGTGGATTCTCCAGCAGCTGATAAAAATGTTGCACTCACATAGCCAAGTGTCCATTGAGGAGAGTTTTAATTTGAGTTTTCCTTCTACACCTAGTTGGGAGGAGAGGGGAGGAGATGGAGATGGGGAGGAGATTCAAGGGGAGGGGAGCGAAGGAGAGGGGAGGGGAGGGAAGGAAAGGAGAGGGGAGGAGAGGAGATAGGAGAGGAGATGGAGAGGGGAGGGGAAGAGAGGAGAGGTCCGATTCCTAGGATTATAGAATTGTTTTGATTAGAAGAGACCTTTAAGATCATCAAGTCTAACCATTAATCCGACGCTGCCAGGTCACCACTAAACTGTGTCACTCAGCACCATTTCTACAAGACTTTTAAATCCCTCCAGGAATGGATACTCCACCACTTCCCTGGGCAGCTTGTTCCATGCCTTGACTAACTTTTTCCCCCAAGAAAATCATCCTAATATCCAACTCAAACCTTCCCTTATGCAACTTGAGGTCATTTTTTCTCATTCTATCACTTGTTACTTGGGAGAAAAAGACCAACTCCCACCTCACTCTAACCCCCTTTCAGGGAGTTGTAGAGAGCCAGGTCTCCCCTTAGCCTCCTTTTCCTCAGTTGAAACAATCCCAGTTCTCTCAGCCACTCTTCATAAGAGTTGTGCTCTAGACCTGTCACCAGCTTCATTGCCCTGCTTTGTACCTGCTCCAGCATGAGGACATTTAGCTTCATAAGAGATCCTGACAGCACAGGTCCTGCTCAGGCTGCTCACACAAGGTATTTCACAGCAGAGCACAAGATGTCCCTACATAAGTATCTCCTTCAGGATATGAGATGATCAGTCTGTGAGACCACAAAAAGCCAATTATTCCTCAAAGCTGCCTGTTAATTTTATTTGGGCATTTAGAAACAACAGCAAGAGCTTGCAAAGCCCACACTTGCTCTCTGCAGAACTCCCCCAAATCCTTGCCCAAGTCCCTACCTCTACATATAGAGGACAAAACTGAAGACCTCTAAAAGGCCACTCCTGAAAACTTAACCTTGTGCCCAAGAGTTGTGTTTAGTGTCAAATGCCTCTTCAATCTCTCTGCAAAAGGGAGACTGAAGAGAGAGGCCACTCTCATCGCCCTCCTCTGGACCCGCTCCAGCACCTCAATATCTCTTGCAGTGAGGGCCCAGAGCTGCACACAGTGCTCGAGGTGAGGCCTCCCCAGTGCCAGTACAGAATGACAGCCCTGGTGCTGCTGGCCACACTGTTCCTGGTACAAGCCAAGATGGCATTGGCCTTGCATGCCAGCTGGGCACACTGCTGGCTCCTGTCCAGCTGCTGCCACCCAGCACTCCCAGGTCCCTCTCTGCCAGGCTGCTCTCCAGCCAAGCTCTTACCCACAACAAGGCAGCTCATTGCTGCTAGCCCCAAAGGAGACATAGCACTGACCTTGGAGAGGTGCACAGTGTGTGTAGCTGTGGCTCCTGCCTGAAATCATAGAATCAGTCAGGGTTGGAAGGGACCACAAGGATCATCTATTTCCAACTCCCCTGCCATGGGCAGGGACACCTCACACTAGGTCAGGCTGTCAAGAACTTCATCCAGCCTGGCCTTAAACACCTCCACCACCTCCCTGGGCAACCCATTCCAGTGTCTCACCACCCTCATGGTGAGGAACTTCTTCCTAACATTCAGTCTGAATCTACCCATTTCTAGCTTTGTTCCATTCTCCCCAGTCCTATCACTACCTGACAGCCTAAAAAGTCCCTCCCCAGCTTTCTTGTAGGCCTCCTTAAGACACTGCAAGGCCACAATAAGGTCACCTTGGAGCCTTCTGCTCTCCAGACTGCACAGCTCCAACTCCCTCAGTCTCTCCTCATAGCAAAGCAGCTCCAGCCCTCTGCTCATCCTCATGGCATTTCTCTGGACACCTTCCAGCACCTCCATATCCCTCTTGTAACAGAGGCTCCAGAACTGGACATAGTGCTCCAGGTGGGGTCTCAGCAGTGGGGAGTAGAGAGAGAGGATCACTTCCCTCACCCTGCTGCCCACACTGCTCTTGACACAGCCCAGGATCTGGTTGGCTTTCTGGGCTGCAAGAGCACACTGACAGCTCATATGCATGGGTTAAAAATGCCAGATGCACTGGAAAGTGGTTTAAGGTTGGATTTTTTTTTACTTACTACAGGGCTCTTCACAGAAATATTACTTTTTTTGGGTTTTTTTCTTTTTTCCATTGGTACTTCACATCAAACCACCTTAAAGCACATCCCTTCCAAGTCCTCAAACAACATTATGTGTCACCTTGACATTTCCAGTATGGGGTTTTCAGGACATTTTTTTTTTCTTTTTTGAACCAATTAAAGGTAAACTTCCAAGAAAACTTGGATGTAAAAATAGTTCAGATAAACCTCAAAGGACATTTGACAAATATAGACTGACCAGGGCAGTAAAATGAATGGATGTGAGTGAACATAAAGGGGTTTTATTTTCTTTAATTCCAGTTGAACAGCCCATTATGTCTTTTCCTGCAGCCCACTGCCTTGAAAACCAGTTGCAAGCTGAACTGAAGTGGCTGGGATATGTGATCTATAAACATTAGGGTAGCTGAAGCATGAAAGCAGACAATGTGAGGTTGGGTTTATGATGCTGATGCTATCTCCTTTTCTTTCAGAATTGCCTGGAGTTATGAGATGGAGCCTGCTGGATTGTGTAAAGGCTACATAGTTTAGTGAGTGTAGGAAAGAGGAGTCAGTCTTGAGGGCATGGGGACATGGGCTGCTGTTCCTTCTGAGTCCCTGGGATTGCAGATTTGTCAAATGAGAGAAAAAAAAAAAAAGAGAAAAAAAAAGAGAAAAAAAAAGGGAGAAAAAAAGACAAGAAAAATTAAGTGCTTTTTGGTGGTGTGGGTTTGGGGGTTTTGTGTATTTTGCTTTGGTTGATTGGTTTGGTTTTCATGGAATCACAGAATTAACCAGGTTGGAAAAGACCTTCAAGATCATCAAGCCCAACCTTTCATCTAACATCTTCTGATTAACTGTATCATGGCACCAAGTGCCACATCCAGTCTCTTTTTAAATACTCCCAGGGATGGTGACTTCACCACCTCCCTAGGCAGCCCATTCCAATGCCAATCATTCTTTCTGCAATGAACTTCTTCCTAACATCCAGCCTAAACCTGCCCCAGTACAGCTTGAGACTGTGGCCTCTTGTTCTGTCGCTGAGTGCCTGTTTTAGTTTGGAGGGTTTTGTTTTGTTTTGTTTGGAGTTTTATTGGGTTTTTTTGTTTGTTTGGGGTTTTTTTAAGCTCCAGTCAATCTGGTATTTGGATTAAAACTCCTAATTAAGATGTGGTCAATAGAATCACAGAATCATAGAATGGTAAGGGACCTCAAAAATCATCTAGTTCCAACCCCCTGCCGCAGACAGGGACACCTCCCACTAGAGCAAGTCACTCAAGGCCTCATCCAACCTGATTCTCTGGGGAGAATCATAGAATCTCCCCAGCTGAGAGGTCTAAGGGGCAGGTGTTGACACCATCCTTGGGCCACTACCTAGTTAACAAGAACAGACTTCAGAAAATATGATTCATTTCATTATAGATTCATAAAATGGTTTGGGTTGGAAGGGACCTTAAAGACCATCTCTTTCAACCCTCTTGCCATGGGCAGGGACTTCTTCCTCTGGCCCAGGTTGCTCGAAGCTCCACCCAACCTGGTCTTGAAAACTTCCAAGGAGTGGGCAACCACAGCTTCTTCCCTGGGCAACCTGTTGCAGTGTCTCCCCACCCTCACTGCTCCAAAGTAAGCTGATAAAGCTCCAAACAGGAGCTTTCTCATCAACTGCAGCAAAAGCCAGACCCTAAATCACCAGCTTCTTTTAACTAGGGACACACAGACAATTTTCCTGTCACTGCTTTCATGAAGCATGCGCTTGAAGTAGGTATGCAGTTCAGCTGATGGTACTCTGGATAGCAAGGGATACACAGTCCATCTACCCACTAAAAGAAGCTGCAAGTGTCATTATGGAGACTCACAGACCTCTAAGATCATCAGCTCCAATCATCAACCCAACACCACCATGCCCACTAAACCATATCTCAAAGTGCCACGTCCACTCGGTTTTTGAGCAGCCTCCAGCGGTGGAAACAGATGATGGTCCCATCTACCCACGAAGGGCAGCAGAAAGTGCCATCATGGAGACCTCTAAGGAATCATAGTATCACAGGATCATTACTGTTGGTAGCTGCCTCTAAGATCATCCAGTCCAACTGTCAACCTAACACCACCATGTCCACCAAACCACTTCCTAAAGTGCCAAGGCTACACAGTTTTTAATAGCCTCCAGCTGGTGGAACCAGATCACAGAATCATCACAGAAACATGCAGGTTGGCAAAGCCCCTCAGAATCACTAAGCCCAGAACCTAGAACCCTACTCAACAAGATTCACCTTAAACCATATCACAGTATCACAGTATCACAGTATAGCAAGGTTGGAAGAGACCTCAAAGATCATCAAGTCCAACCCACTACCACAGACCTNCGAAGCACCACATCCAAAGGACCCTTAAACACATCCAGGGTTGGTGATTCAACCACGTCCCTGGGCAGCTCATTCCAGTGCCATGGCCCCATGTCAATCAGCAGGTCAGTGGAGTCAAGCCCATTTCCAGCAGCTCTGGATCAGGCTCTGACAGCAGCTGTACCTCTTTGTTTCTGGATAGTGGAATGCTGTCACCATTCCCTGAGGCTTAGATCTGAATCTCATTGTGCTGGGTCCAGGGCAAGCACTGAAGGCATCCTGTGATCTGGCACTTGCTGTTGGCTCCATCTGCACCTTAACTTTCAACACTGCCATTGCGATATTGCTGGAGGGGATTGTTGCTGCCTTGGGCAGAGAGGATGTCAGCCAGAGAGCTGGGCAGGAGGGAAGCACACAAGAAAATGATTGAAGGTCATTGCATGTTCTTGCCCACATGTCAGTGCTTCCCATATTTTACTCTGAAAACCATCTCCAGCCATTCCTCTACAGCCTCTGTCCTTAAGTGACCTCCTCCTTTCTCACAGCTTCATCTCCCTGCTCCTCTCTTATAATTGCTGCTCCACACCTTGGGTCCAGCCTTGCTTGGCCTTCTCCACCATCACCGAGTCCAAGGCTGCTCCCACCATCCTCCCTGTCTCTGAGGCTTGCTGGCCTGGACCTCTGGGCGAGTCACTTCCCCCATATCTTCTGCTGTTCATGTGATGATGTCCCCTTCTTCATGTTCCAGGTCCTCCCACCTCATTCACCTCTCTTCTGCACATTAAGCTTCATCCAGAAGACTCAGCAACACTAACCCCTCATCAGTTAAATGCTCTCTCTGTCCCAGCAACGTGTAAGTGTGGAAGGATAGATTAAAATCATGCTAAATGAATACCTGATGTGGGCTTCCCAGGCTGCCTCCTCGTCTTGTAAAACCAGAGAACTTGGCTGCTGAACTCTTTGGGGCAGGATCTGTCTTGTATTTATATCCTGTACATTTTCAAATCCATTGCTGGTGCTAACAAATAAATAGTGATGATTAATTGCTGGTCATCTTGAGCCTGCTCCAGCTTTGATTACATCAGTGGGAACGTTTCCATTTGCTGCGTGGGAGTTGGCTCAGACCCATAATCAATTCTCTTCTTAGCTCACCACCGTCCTCGAGTGGATTTTATCTTGTCTGGCTTGAGGTGTTTATATCTGGGCAGCTTTCCCTTGCTTTTGTGAAGCCAGAACAAAAAAAATGTGATATACCAAATCTGGAGATGTGCCTGCCAGGGACATCCAGAAAATGGTGTTTGGGATCTGGGGGATTGTTCGATTTCACATCTTTATCCACTGCAAGAACGTTGGCAATGTGAGGCCAGTGAAATGCTGTAGCCCATGAAATAAAACCTCTCCATGACAAGGATGGAAAACTCCAATACCTTAGAACTAGCCTGGGAGATGCTCACGTGAGGTGGCACTGCAGCTGAGAGAAGGTAAAGGAATCAGAAACACAGAATCATAGAATCATTGAGGTTGGAACAGACTTCTAAGATCGTCAAGTCCAACCTTCTACCCAACACCTCCATGACCACCGGACCACGTTCTGAATGTGCCACGTCCACACATTGGTTGAGCACCTCCAGAATTGGTGACTCCATCACTTCCCTGGGCAGCCTCTTCCACTGCCTGGCCACGCTTTCAGTAAAGAGAGGGAAGATGCCAATGTGGCTTTTCTGCCACCTAATCACATGAGGGTTGCCTCCAACACAAGAAGGACATGGAACTGTTGGAGTCAGTCTAGAGGAGGCCACCAAGATACTCAGAGGGCTGCAGCAGCTCTGCTATGAGGACAGGCTACAAGATTTGGGGCTCTGCAGCCTGGAGAAGAGAAGGCTTCCAGGAGACCTTGGAGTGGCCTTCCTGTATCTGAAGGGGGCTACAGGAAGGCTGGGGAGGGACGATTTACAAGGTCTTGTAATGACAGGATGAGGAGGAATGGGTTTAAACTGGCAGAAGGGAGATTTAGACTGGATGTTAGGAGGAAGTTCTTTGCAGTGAGGGTGGTGAGACATTGGCACAGGTTGCCCAGGGAGCTTCTGTGCTCCACAACCTCCCTGGAGGTGTTCAAGGCCAGATTGGATGAGGTCTTGAGTGACCTGTTCTAGTGGGAGGTGTCCCTGCCTACGTCAAGGGGTTGGAACTGGCTGATCTTAGAGGTCCCTTCCAATCTAAACCATTCTGTGATTCTATTAAGGGAGCTGAGATGGACTCTGGAGAAGGTGATTTGTGTAAAGCAAGACCAAAATGGCAACTCTTCTTCCTTTCATATGGCAGAAAACTGGGGGAAAAGGACTCCAGACACTGATGGTTCTCAGCTGATGCAGCTCAAACAATGGAAAAATTACTAAATATGTGACCATGTGGCAGTGTTTCCACTCATGGTCCCTGAGCATATCAGCTCTTCTGCCATTTGCTTCAAAGAAAGCATCCTTGAATCTTAAAAGCAAAATACACTAAGGAACCCAGAGGGCATCTGAAAAATCAATCATGGATTTACATGCATGGAGAATGTGCAGAACATCATCCAGTCCTCCAAGGAACCTCTGTCCCTTTGGTAGCACAGCAAAAGGGTTCCCTCTGTAACAAGATACACTTTCCATCACCATTCCAGCAATAGAGGAACATCTCAAGTTCTGGCAGACACCTGGCCAGCTCCTTCCACCTCTGACCTCCTGATGAACACTTCTATCTTCAGCAAGAACCTTCCTGAGGTTTCCACATGGGGCAGAGTTATTCCTTATTGAGCATTAATCCTGCTGCTGGAGGAAATGCCTGTAATTGATATCACTCCCTAAAATGGATCTTCTGCCTGGGAAAGTGAGGGCTCAGCTTCCCAGCTGGCCTCACATGTTTATAGGCAAGAGATAGGAGGTGAAATATTTGCTATCTCCACCAGTGTTAGGAATCAGAATCATTGAATTATTTTGGTTGGAAGGACTTCCAAGATCATTGAGTCCAACCCTCACTCTAAGACCACCATGGTCAACAAACCATGTCCCAGAGTGCCATGTCCAGTCACTTCTTGAACACCTCCAGGGACAGTGACTCCACCACCTCCCCCAGCCTGTTCCAGTACTTGATCACTCTTGTAGTACAGAGATTTTTCCTAATATCCAAACTAAATCTCCCCTAGCAGAATTTCAGACCATTTTCTCTTGTCATAAAATCACAGAATGGTTTAGGTTGGAAGGGACCTCAAAGCTCATTCAGTTCCAACCTCCTGCCATAGGCAGGGACACCTCCCACTAGAACAGGTTGCTCAAGGCTTCATCCAACCTGGCCTTGAACACCTCCAGGGAAGTCGTGGAGCACAGAAGCACAGAATGTGATCAAAGATCACATCTTTGATCACATTCTGTGCTTCTGTGCTCCACAATCTCCCTGGACAACCTGTGCCAGTGTCTCACCACCCTCACTGCAAACAACTTCCTCCTAACATCCAGTTTCAATCTCCCCTCTACCACTTTAAACCCATTCCTCCACATCCTGTCATTACAAGACCTTGTCAATTGTCCCTCCCCAGCCTTCTTGTAGCCCCCTTCAGATACAGGAAAGCCACTCCAAGGTCTCCTGGAATCCTTCTCTTCTCCAGGCTGCAGAGCCCCAAATCTTGTAGCCTGTCCTCATAGCAGAGCTGCTGCAGCCCTCTGAGCATCTTTGTGGTCCTATCACTTGGTAGAAGGGAGAGGAGACCAAGCCCTACCTCACTTCAACCTCCTTCCAGTGAGTTGAGGAGAGCAATGAGGTCTCTCCTCAGCCTTCTCTTCTCCAGACTAGACAATCTCAGTCCCCTCAGCTGCTCCCCATAAGAATTATTCTCTCATGATGCAGTGGCAATGGCTTAGCCATAGTGGTGGGATTGTGGATTCTAGGCAAGGGGTTGGACTTGATGATCTCGAAGGCCTCTTCCAACCTCAATGTCTCCATGATTCTGTGAGTCTGTGGTTCTGCATTTCTCATTGACACCTAAGCCTTGACTTATGGAGGTTGTTTGGACCAATTTTTGTTGTTTTGAGCATGAAGTTCAGCATTCAAATCTGTAGTGCTCCAGGAACAGACATTCCTGCGTGCTGCGACTTCTGAGGTATGCCAGAGAGGCTTCCCAAAATAGATTTTGTTCCTTTTAAGAACACCTCAGAGAATTTGTCAGTTCAGAAATCAAGCAAACAGCAAGGCCTGACCACATAAACAAACAGAGGTGTTTTTCTTCACGAGTCGTCCTCCTGAGTGGCAGTGCAGTAAACTTGCAGTTTGGATTCCAGGAAGTCAGAAACCACAAAAAGCAGTGATGGCTCCTCAGCATGAATGGGAGCAGCTCTCAGCCAGACCTCTTAAAAGCATAGATGTGTCTGCTCTCTTTCTTGTTCCAGCACCAGGAGTCTGCAGACAGCACTGGGAAACTGTGGTGCTCTATCTCCCAGTTTCAGCTGCTTCTTTCTTCAAAATCATAGAATCAGAGTTCATGTCTGAAGCTGAAATAACCTCCTGGAGGCCATGCAGACCAACCTTTCCCTTACAAAGACCTCCAGAGGTGATGCAGTCCAGTCTTCTTCTCAAAGCAGATCTGATTAGACTTGATTTCTCAGGGATGTGGCCAGCCAGATCTTGCAGAACTCAAAGGATGGTGATTCAGTTGGGATCAGCTCATCTTCTAGATGGGTCCATCAATGGGAACGATTTTTTGATCTGTTGAACCAGTTCAAGGAATGGAAAAGAAAAGGAATGGAAAAGAAAGATGTTGAGGTGCTTGAAGGTGTCCAGAGAAAGGCACCAAGGCTGGTGGGGGGGCTGGAGCACAGCCCTGTGAGGAGAGGCTGAGGGAGCTGGGGGTGTGCTGCTTGGAGAAGAGGAGACTGAGAGGTGACCTCATCAGTGTTTATAAAGATGTGCAGGGTGAGTACCAGAAGGCTGGAGCCAGGCTCTGCTGGGTGATGCCCAAAGCCAGGCCAAGGGGCAGTGGGTGGAAGCTGAGGCATAAGAAGTTTCATTTAAATATGAAGAGGATTTTTTTTTCCCTGTGAGGGTGACAGAACACTGGAAGAGGCTGCCCAGGGCGGGTGTGGAGTCTCCCTCTCTGGAGATATTCTGTGATTCTTAGAGAAGAGATAAGATGAACCTGATTAAAAGAGGCATAATGAATGGTGGTGAGAGGAGGTTCAGGCTGGATGTTAGGCAGAAGTTCTTCACAGCAAGAGTGGTTGGCATTGGAATGGGCTGCCCAGGGAGGTGCTGAAGTCACCATCCCTGGAAGTGTTTAAAAAGAGGCTGGATATGGCATTTGGTGCCATGGTTTTGTTGATTAGGTAATGTTGGGTGATAGGTTGGACTCAATGATCTTGAAGTTCTTTTCCAGCCTGATTGATTCTGTGATTCTGTGTATGTGATATAGATATCATCTTGTGCTTTCCTTCCTGGACACACAATCTCACCACTGCAAACAAAAAAGTCTCTTCTAATCAATGTTCCAATCCAGAAGTTTCTTCCTCAGTGCCTCCTTTAAACATATTCTCTGCCCATTTCCAGGTTGTGGTAGAAACCATCAGTTCAAAAGGAAACACATACTGAGGTGAGGCTGTCCCAGTAAATTCAGGGCCACTATATAAACCTTCATGAAAGCTGAAAGTGTTGCAGGAAAAAAGCAAACAAACAAACAAAATCACAAAACCAACAAAAGAACAACCCAAAAACCCACACAAACAAACAAACAAACAAACAAAAAACCCCAAACAAACAAACAAACAGAAACACCCCAGCCCCAAAAACCCAAAATAAAACAATAAATTTGAAAATGACAAACTTTGGCCCAAAATTCTTCACCTCTAGGCAAAAGGACATTATCTATGACTGCCTGCTTGGAGAAATAAACTAAAGAGTGTTTTGGAGGATCTGGAACCCATCATTGAGGTGTGAGAAATTAAATCTTTGTAATCAGGACAAAAAAATAGGAAGCAAACCCAGACATTAAACAAACCAAGTGCTCAAATCATCCTGTGAGACAAATATGAGTCCTGAGAGGGGCAGAAACATTTCATGCAAACCAAGGGCTGATTTTCAAGTGTTTCTGGATTAAAAACAGGGACAGGCAAGAATGAACCCAAGCTTTCAATCCAAATGAGTCTTAGCTGAAGATCTGCAAGACCTCAGGACCACATTTGCAGAATCACAGAACTTTAGAGGTTGGAAGGGACCTCCAGAGATCATCCAGTCCAACCATAATGCCAAGCAGGGTCCCCTAGGGTAGTTCACACAGGAATGCATCCAGGTGGGTTTGGAAAGCCTCCAGAGAAGGAGACTCCACAACCTCTCTGGGCAGCCTGCTCCAGGGCTCTGCCACCCTCACACCAAACAAGTTTCTCCTCCTGTGCAGCTGAAACCTTCTCTCTTCCAGTTTGCATCCATTGCTCCTTGGCTTATTGCTGTGCACCCCCCAAAACTGCTTGGCCCCCTCCACTTGACACCCACCCCTCAGCTAGGGACAGACATTGCTCAGATCTCCTCTCAGCCTTCTCTTCTCCAGACTAAACAGCCCCAGGGCTCTCAGGCTCTCTCCACAGGGCAGATGCTCAAGTCCCCCACTCATCCTCATGGCTCTCTGCTGGACTCTCTGCAGCAGGTCCCTGTCTCTCCTGAACTGAGGAGCCCCAAACTCGACACAGTTAGGACTTCAGAAAGAGAATTAACAAAAGCAGACAAAAGCCATCTGATTTTTGTGTACCATAAAAGACCCAGTTTCAAGAGGAATAAGAAGAAAGAGCAACAGATAATACAGCATGGATGCAGACTTGCTTTGAAAACAAGTATTTGTTCCAACAGGATAGGAAATATCCTATGTGCCTTCAAATATCTGTGGATAATTGGTGATCCCAAACCACTGAGTCACAGCCATCAGCCCATGAAGCTTAGGATGAAATGGGACCACGTGGGTTAAAGAGTGCAGTTCCCTGCTATCATACTTAATGATATGCTACTGGAATGGGCTGCCCAGGGAGGTGGTGGAGTCACCGTCCCTGGAGGTGTTCAAGGCGGGTTTGGATGTGGCACTTGGTGCCATGGTCTAGTCTTGAGGTCTGTGGTAGTGGGTTGGACTTGATGATCTTTGAGGTCTTTTCCAACCTTGCTATACTGTGATACTGTGATAATTATATTACATAAATCCATTCCGGAAGCCATCAGCTCCACCTGAAATCATGCTGGCTTCTCACACAGCACTTACCTCTCTGGAAACTTGTTCTGGATCCTCACACTTCTGAACATGAGAAATGTTCTACTTGCTGACCTGCTGGAGAACAGTGATGGGGAGAAGGAATTGGGAGTCCTGGTGGATGGAAGGATGGCTATGAGCCAGCAGTGTGCTCTTGTGGCCAGGAAGGCCAATGCCATTCTGGGGTGGATTAGAAAGGCTGTGGATAGTAGGTTGAGGGAGGTTCTCCTTCCACTCCACTCTGCCCTGGTGAGGCCTCATCTGGAGTATTGTGTCCAGTTCTGGGCCCCCCAGCTCAAGGACAGGGAGCTGCTTGAGAGAGTCCAGTACAGAGCCACAGAAATAATTAAGGAAGTTGAACATCTTCATTATAAGGAAAGCCTGAGGGAGCTGGGGCTTGGAGCTTGGAGAGAAGGNAGGGAGGTGGTGGAGTCACCGTCCCTGGAGGTGTTCAAGGCGGGTTTGGATGTGGCACTTGGTGCCATGGTCTAGTCTTGAGGTCTGTGGTAGTGGGTTGGACTTGATGATCTTTGAGGTCTTTTCCAACCTTGCTATACTGTGATACTGTGATAATTATATTACATAAATCCATTCCGGAAGCCATCAGCTCCACCTGAAATCATGCTGGCTTCTCACACAGCACTTACCTCTCTGGAAACTTGTTCTGGATCCTCACACTTCTGAACATGAGAAATGTTCTACTTGCTGACCTGCTGGAGAACAGTGATGGGGAGAAGGAATTGGGAGTCCTGGTGGATGGAAGGATGGCTATGAGCCAGCAGTGTGCTCTTGTGGCCAGGAAGGCCAATGCCATTCTGGGGTGGATTAGAAAGGCTGTGGATAGTAGGTTGAGGGAGGTTCTCCTTCCACTCCACTCTGCCCTGGTGAGGCCTCATCTGGAGTATTGTGTCCAGTTCTGGGCCCCCCAGCTCAAGGACAGGGAGCTGCTTGAGAGAGTCCAGTACAGAGCCACAGAAATAATTAAGGAAGTTGAACATCTTCATTATAAGGAAAGCCTGAGGGAGCTGGGGCTTGGAGCTTGGAGAGAAGGAGACTAAGGGGTGACCTAATTCATGTTTATAAATAAGTAAGGGGTGAGTGCCAGGAGGATGGAGCCAGGCTCTGCTTGGTTATGCCCAACAACAGGACAAGGGTCACTGGGTGGAAGTTGAGGCATAGCAGGTTCCATGTGAACAGGAAGAAGAATTTTTTCACTGTGAGTGTGACAGAGCACTGGAACAGGCTGCCCAGGGGGGTTGTGGAGTCTCCCTCTCTGGAGATATTCAAGAAGTGTCTGGATGCATCCTGTGTGATCTGCTCTAGGTGATTCTGTTCTGGCAGAGGGTCTGGACCAGATGGATCTTTCAAGGTCCCTTCCAGCCCCTAGCATTCTATGATTCTGTGATTCTATGATTTTAACCTCACTTCATTTGTCAACAGTTTGTGGCCATCTGTGCTCGTACCAAGGTCTCTTCTAGCAATGGTTGTCCTGCAACCCACAAAGCCAACCTTATCCTGAGCTGCATCAAAAGAAGTGTGATCAGCAGGATGAAGGGGGAGATTCTACCCCTCTGCTCTTGTGATACCCCCACTTGGAGTGCTGCATTCAGTTCTGGTGCCCCCAACACCAGAAGGACATGGAACTGCTGGGGAGGGGCAAGATGAGGGCCATGAAGGTGATCAGAGAGCTGGAAAACCTCCCTTGTGGGGACAGGCTGTGAGAGTTGGGGCTGTTCAGCCTGGAGAAGAGAAGACTCCAGGGAGACCTTAGACAGCCTTCCAGTGCATGAAGGGGGCCTACAAGAAAGCTGGGAAGGGCTTAGAGTGATAGGATGAGAGGGAATAGATTGAAGCTTGAGTAGAGCAGATTTAGACTGAAGATTAGAAATTCTTTCAAGTGAGAGTGGTGAGACACTGGAAAAAGTTGCTCAGGGAGGCTGTGGTTGTCCCCTCCCTGGAGGCATTCAAGGCCAGGTTGGATGAGGCTTTGAGTAGCCTGGGCTAGTGGAAGATGTCCTTGCCCATGGTAGTGGTGGGGTTGGAACTAGGTGATTTTTAAGATTCCTTCCAACCCAAACCATTCTATGAATCCATGATGGTGAGGCACTGGAACAGGTTGCCCAAGGAGGTTGTGGCTGCTTCCTCCCTGGAGGTGTTCAAGGCCAGGTTGGATGAGGCCTTGAGTGCCCTGTTCTAGCAGGAGGTGTCCCTGCCTATGGCAGGGGGTTGGAACTGGATGATCCTTGAGGTCTCCTTCCAACCTTACCATTCTATGATTCTATGATTCTGTGACTCTATGTTTCTATCATTCTATGAACCAAAGCTTCTCCTTGCCTGCTGCTTATTCCACTGATGGTTTTCTTTAAGGACATGTGTGAGCCAAATTTCCTGCACTCTTCTTTCACTAAAATAAATTCACTAAAATAAAATCATCAAAGTAAGAAAGTCAATATAACACAAATTTAAATCAGGTTAGTGGTGTTTCATTGCTGCTATTAAACAAGCATCTGACCACAACCTCCATATCTGAACAGTCCTCAATTTTAGGACAAACTGGATCTATCTAGCTCTGAATTCATGGTCTGCCCAATAACCTCACATCTTGACAAAACCCATGTGTGCCAAAAGTCCAGAAATAACCAAAACTGGGTTCCTGAAGATGTGACATGCAATGAGATTTGGGGAAAAGACTAACACTAAAGTTCTATCAATGCTTTAAGTTGTCTGAAGCCAACTTTAGCATGAAAAATGCCCAACTCTTTTCCAACCCTGACTGTAAGATCTCATCCTGCACTCCCTTCTTGGACCAGCATGGGCATTTTGTGTAGTTAATGAGTGTGAGAGACTAATCCAGGCTTGGAGAAGAAACACTGATGCAGACTAGCTGGGTTGAGAAATAGGAGATGCTTCTTCTCCCTAGTAATAAATGATAGGATGAGAGGAAATGGCCTTAAGTTGCACCAGGGGAGGTTTAGGCTGGATATTAGACAAAACTTCTTCACAGAAAAGGTTCTCAAACACTGGAATGGGATGCTCAGGGAGGTAGTTGAATCCCCATCCCTGGAGGTGTTTAATAAAAGATGCAGAGAAGTGGTGCTGAGGGACATGGTTTAGCACCAGACTGGATAGACTTAGATATTGGCTGGATTCAGTGTTCTTAAATTTCTTTTTCAATCAAAATATTTCTATTATTCTATGCTTCCAATGTACCTTTCATGTTTTAGGCAGCCTTCCAGGACTTAAAGGGAGCCTACAAGAGGGATGGGGTGGGACTCTTTTTCAGGGTGTGTAGTGATATGATGAGGGGTAGTGGCTTTAAACTTGAAGAAGGTATATTTAGATGAGATAGAAGAAAGAAATTCTTCACTGTGAGAGTGGTGACACACTGACACAGGTTGCCCAGAAAGGTTGTGGGCCACCCAATCCTGGAAGTGCTCAAGGCTGGGTTGGATGAGCCGTTGAGCACCCTGGTCTGGTAGAAGGTATCCCTGCTCACCACCAGGGGGTTGGAATTAGATGATCTTTAAGATCCCTTCCAATCCAAACTGTTCTGTGATTCTCTGATTGTATTCTGTGATGCTATGGACCACATTTTCCAAAGCCTGTTCTCATTAACTAGGCAGAGGCCCAAGGATGGTGCAAACATCCCACTCTTAGATTTGAAGACGGGCACCATTCCATCTCTCTGGGATCTTACTAGGGTCTAGGAAAAGCTGTTTCACACTTTGTCTCCCAGCTGAAGTCACCTACTGAATGAGCCCTGAGCCATACAGAGGTTTGTTAATGCCACCTTCCATGATCTAAACAACACAAAGAAATCAATGCCAAGTATGCAGTGAAATGGGCTACCACAGAAGATGCATAATTTAATAAAGTGAGAAACAGGGACCTGCCAACTGTCTCTAACACCTCTGAAAATCAGGCACCATATGCCTCAAAAAGTGAGGCAAGTCAACTCAGCTGTCACTTCTGAATGCATTGGCCTGCAGCCCAACATCTATGCACGTTGGATTGACCAACTGAGCCAAAGCCATGCAGCAAACCAGCCAAAGCCATGCAGCAAATCAGAGGCTGGCATCATAAATGTGTATTTATGGTATGTCCCAGGAGCAGAGAGAACAGAGCAGATTAGTAAAAGCGAGAGAGTTGCACAGAGCAAGACAATAGAGCTAAGCAACAGAGTGACATGTAGCTATTGGAGTTGGAGTCCTTCCTTGGGCTAGTGAGATTTTTGGCCATCTGGGAGAGCTTTGAAAGGGAGTAGGAAGAGGCTTGATGAATGTGATGTGGGGGAGCGTTGCCTGAAAGAGCGTTCAACACGGTGAGCAAGCCAAGCAAACAAAGAGCACAGTCAAAAGGGAGACAGAAGGGAGCAAAAGGGAAGAGGATGTGTGGGAGATGAGGGGAGTGGTCTGACTTCTAGAGGTCCCTCAGCCCATGGCAGTTCGCATCACTTTCTGTGTGGGAGGCAAAGAAACCCTTCACCCTCTTTGTGCTGCTGTGAAGACCACGGTGCTGCAAAGCTTTGGGCTGGCACCACAAAACACCTCTCTATCTCTCACCAGACCTTGTTTTTACACTGAGATGTGGCAAAGGGTGAATGAAGCCCCTTGCAGAGATTCCCAGCATTCTGCAAATGCCCTTCACAGCCACTGCTGCCTTCCATCTTTCTCCCTCTCTCAGCATTTCTTCCCACTCACTCTTTTTCTCTCTGCTGTCCCTTATCATGCTCTGGGTTGTACTCACCTCTATGTTGCCAAATCCTGCAGGACTAGCAGAGATTCCAAGCTGAGGAGCTGTTGCTTTGTCTGTGATGTTGGTCTGTGGCACAGTAGATCAGGGATGCCAAGCTGAGGAGCTGTTGCTTTGTCTGTGATGTTGGTCCGTGGCACAGTAGATCAGGGATGCCAAGCTGAGGAGCTGTTGCTTTGTCTGTGATGCTGGTCCATGGCACAGTAGATCAGGGATGCCAAGCTGAGGAGCTGTTGCTTTGTCTGTGATGTTGGTCCGTGGCACAGTGGATCAGGGATGCCAAGCTGAGGAGCTGTTGCTTTGTCTGTGATG
>WBNM01014006.1:32019-46773 GCA_013399055.1 Ramphastos sulfuratus
CCTTCTTAAATTGAGGGGCCCAGAACTGGACACAGTACTCAAGGTGTGGCCTAAGCAGTGCAGAGTACAGGGGGAGAATGACCTCCCTGCTCCTGCTGGCCACACTATTCCTGATGCAGGCCAGGATGCCATTGGCCTTCTTGGCCACCTGGGCACACTGCTGACCTCCAGCTAGAGCAGGCTGCTCAGGGCCACAGCAAGGCTGAGCTTGAATGTCTCCAGGGATGGGGTCTCAACCACATCCATGAACAACCTGTTCCAGTATTTCACCATCCTCATTGTGCAGAACTTCCTCCTGATGTCCAACCTAACTCTGCCCTCTGGACTCTCCAGAGGTCCCATTCAACCTCTACCATTCCATGATTCTATGATTCATAGAATGTTTTGGGTTGGAGAGGACCTTTCAAGTTCATTTATTGATTTTCAATTCATTCTAAACTCCCATTTTCAAAAGAGCTTTGCTGAGTCCATCTCACTTCTGTGTGACTTTCAGGAAAAGAACATTTTCTGTCTCCTCCCAGATACTTTCAATTCCTGCACTTGTACATTGCTGTTTCTTGGCCAGTCACGGATAGAAAAATTTCACTCCCATTTTGCACTGTGCAGTTCCAGATCTAATCCCCATGCCCTCCCTTCTGTGTTTCATGGGAGCAGGCCAGCTCTGCAACCTCCTTCTTTTAACATTGCACCTGCACATCACAGCAAACAGCTTTAGGTGCTTTCCTGCAATAACTCATAAGATCTCTTTCCCAGGCAACAACACCTTTCTGTTAGCAGATATTTCCCCTTCTGCTCCTTTGCTCTCCAGCTCGTTTTTTTGTCAGTCCTCAGCCTTTCCCCAGATGCTGAAATGATCTAAGTCCTGTGGTAACAGGCTGTGCTGTGGTGTGTTCAGCTGTCTCATGCAGCATCACACCTGGCTTCCCTGCTCTCCTTCCCATTAGCTGCACCATTGCTGTGAAGAGAAATAGCCACACAACGGTGGAGATTCTAAGGTTACCTAGTCCAACCCCACTGCTAAAGCAGGGTCACCTAGGACAGGTTGCACAAGATGGCATCCAGGAGGGTTTTGAACCCAAACAATCTCTATGGGCAGTCTGTTTCAGTGCTTCATCATAACCACAGGAAAAAAACAACAAAAAAAAAACCCCAAACAAATAAAGTATTTCCTTATATTTAGGTGGAATAATCCCACAGGAACAATTCCACATTTGAATTCAAATGTATGTATTCAGAGAAACTCCACCAGTACCCCCTCTTTCCTTTCTGGCCTGCTTTTGCCTAAATTTCTTGATGCTGGAGTATTTTTTTGTGTCATCTGTGCTCAAGCCTCTGATTATGTGCTCTTCATAAGACCTCAGAGAAGGAGGGAGATATACTTTATGACACCAAGGTTGTTCATTTGACAAGTCCAAGGGATTGGATGCCATACAGAGAGACATGGACAAGCTTGTGAAGTAGGATCATGTGAATACCATAAGGTTTAATCACAGAATTAACCAGGTTGGAAAACACCTTTGAGATCATCAAGTCTAACCTATCACCCAACACCATCTAACCAACGAAACCCTGGCACCAAGTGCCGCATCCAGTCTCTCATTAAACACTTCCAGGGGCCCTGAGTCCAGCACCTCCCTGGGCAGACCATTCCAATGCCAATCACTCTTTCTGTGAAGAACTTCTTCCTAACATCCAGCCTAAATCTCCCCTGGCACAGTCTGAGACTGTGTCTGTCTCTGCTGTTCTGTCACTTCTTGCCTGGGAGAAGAGACCAACTCCACCTGGCCACAATCTCCTTTCAGGTAGTTCTAGAGAGCAATAAGGTCTGCCCTGAGCCTCCTCTTCTTCAGACTAAATAACCCCAGCTCCCTCAGCCTCTCCTCATAGGGCCAAACGTAAGGTCCTGTTCATAGGTTGTGGCAACGCCTGGTAGCAACACAGGTTATGGGATGAAGGGCTGGAGAGCAGCCCTTTGGAGGTCTTGGGGGTACTGGTGGATGAAAAACTGGACATGAACTGACAATGTGCTTACAACCCAGAAGTCCTGGGCTGCATCCCCAGCAGTGTGAGTCTCACAGCTCTTGACCTTCACCCTTTAGACATTGATCAGCATTGATAAGATCCCCTCTCAGTCTTCTCCAGGATAAACAGACCAATGTCTCTCAGCCTTTTCTTGTCAGAGTACTCAGTCCTCTCACCATCTTTGTAGCCCTCACTGGACTCTCTCCAGCAGTTCCCTGTCTCTCTTCAACTGGGGAGCCCAGGATTGAATGCAGTACTCCGGATTTGGCCACGCTAGGGCAGAAACTATCTCTGAGTGCTTCCTCAGCCTTTCAACATTTTCTATATAGGTATTTTCTTGTGTGAACGCTGTGTAGTAAATAATGTCCAATTGATTGGGGGGGAATAACAGCAGGCACCAGGACAGGTTGGGGCTGCCCTGCTAGAAAGCAGCTCCCTGGAAAAAAACGCTTGGAGTGCTGGTGGGCAGCAAGTTTCCCATGGGCCAGCAATGGGCCTTGGTGACCAAGAGAGCCAATGGCAGTCTGGGCTGCATCAGGAAAAGTGTGGCCACTAGGGCTAGGGAGGTTCTTCTTCTCCTCTACTCTGCCCTGTTGAGACCACACCTACAACACTGTNCCTCTACTCTGCCTTGTTGAGACCACACCTACAACACTGTGTCCAGTTTGGGGCTCCCCAGTTCAGGAGAGACAAGGACCTGCTGGAGAGAGTCCAGCAGAAAGCCAGGAGAGTGAATGGGGGACTTGAGCATCTCCCCTATGAAGAGAGCCTGAGAGCCATGGTGCTGTTTAGTTTGGAGCAGAGAAGGCTGAGAGGAGATCTGAGCAATGTGTCTCCCTAGCTGAGGGGTGGGTGTCAAGTGGAGGGGGCCAAGCTCTTTTGGGGGGTGCCCAGCAATAAGTCAAACAGCAATGGATGCAAACTGGAAGAGAAAAAAATTTCAGCTCCACGTGGTGTGAGGGTGCCAGAGTCCTGGAGCAGGCTGCTCAGAGAGGTTGTGCAGTGTCCTTCTCTAAAGGCCTTCCAAACCTGCCTGGATGCATTCCTGTGTGAACTACCTTAGGAGATCCTGCTTTGGTAGGGAGGCTGGACCCAATTCTGGAGATCCCTTCCAACCTCTAGTGTCCTGTGATGCTGTGATCGCCCTTTCAAGGACTCCTTTCAAACCCATAGTCACGTTTTGCATTCATCACATCATCTGATGAGAACTCCCATAGGCTAACTGCTCAAGGACTGAACTGCTCTTGAGCCTGCTCACAGCTGGTGAAACTTAATGGTGTCAGTGTTGTAGGTTCTGCAATGCTTATCCCAGGTAAGCATCCCAGCCAAGCAAGAGTGCTATGCCTCAAGGATATGGTGTAATAATGGCCCTAGTTGAGTGAGTTAATGGTTGAACTTGAAGATCTTGAAGGTCTTTTCCAACCATAGTGACTGATTCTGTGAGTGCAACTGTCTTTTAATGTGCAACACTTGGGTCTTCAAGCACTTTCAGAAGCTGATGCCTCACTCCTTCTTCCTTGTGAAATGTCAGCAAGGTCCAGGGCTGCAGCCTGGCTCTATCTTGAGAAGATGTAGATCACAGCCTGGAAGCTGAAAGGCACCCCAAGAATAAAAGACCTTTCAGATTGCCTGCCAGTGCCTCGTGCAGGTCAGCTCGTAAAATGTCAAAGGCATGTCAGTGTGAAGAGAAAATAAAACATAAAAGAGAAAAGTTGGAAGAGAGGTTTTGATAGCGGCCAGGAAAATGTAACTCCTTCTGCTTTGTCTTTGCTCCTTCTGAGCCTGAAGCTTTCCTTCAGGGGAGTGAAAAAATGGCAAGAAGGGTTAAAATGGAGCGGGAGCCAGTAAGTGTCTGTTGGCTTTGTATCAAGGACTCGATGCATCAAGCAATGAAGTCCTTACAACTCCTTAACACCCTTCCCCACATGATATCTCCCAAATTCTTTCACCTCTCCTCCTGCAGCAGCCAGGACAGCAGCTGCCAGCTGTGCTCAGCTATCTTGCAGGTAAGATCATGCTTGCTCTGGGCTAGGGTAAGCAGGGGGCATTTTGGGTGTCATGGCACTTCTTCTCTCTGGTCTGAGCACATTTCAAGGCATCCCAAACTTGGACTCAAAGATGAAAGGGCAGGAGAAATAAAGTTACAGGAAAGTTGGGCACCGCAAGTGAACATAGTGGAGCAATCACTAGTAAGGGGGAGCAGAAATGACAGCAGCATGTCACAGTATCACAGTATCACAGTATAGCAAGGTTGGAAGAGACCTCAAAGATCATCAAGTCCAACCCACTACCACAGACCTCAAGACTAGACCATGGCACCAAGTGCCACGTCCAAACGTGCCTTGAACACCTCCAGGGACGGTGACTCCACCACCTCCCTGGGCAGCCCATTCCAGTGGGGAATGACTCTCTCAACTCCTTCTGCCTTGCTCCTCAGAGCAGAGACTGGACACATTGAGTCATCTGTGACTCCTGAAATAGTCTCCTGGGGAGTTTCCCTGACCAATATATCTCAGAGCTGCCCTTTCTCTGTCTTCCACTCAGTGACCAACCATTACTGACAACCCCTCACAGGTGACATGCCCTGATCACTCCACCACCCAGTCCAGCCTGCACGGAGCCAGCACAGAGGTTTTTCTTCCCTTCTTGCCACCAGGACACAAGGCACAGCTCAGCATAGAATCAGCAAGGCTTGACCCAGCACTACATCCCCATCAGCTGCTCATTCTCTGAGGGCCTCTGCCTGGCTCTGCTCCACTAAGGCTCTCCGTGTCATACAGAAACAATCAGCCAGCACCAGTGAGTATGTCTGTGGAGACCAGCAAGCAGTGGGTCAAGAGTGCACCCCGGGAGAACGTGGTGTAAATAACTGACTCCATCTGCTTTGGGTCAGAACAGCTCCAACTCATCAGAGGGAACCAAGGAGCCTCCACGGGTGGTGAAGGGGCTTTCTGCATCCATCCAAGAAGCTGGCACTGGAAGAAGCCAAACAGGCTCTCAGTGTTTATGCTGTCAGGCTCCAAGGTATCCATCTTCATCCCCAAACACATTCCTCACAGAACACTACTGTGCTTCAAACTGTTTCATTGAGAGAGCTAAGGGAATAAAAATTTGGAGGGTGGTGGGGAGCCTTCCTGTCCTGCATACAGCAGCAGCTGCTCCCATGCCTGGGATGTCTCCCAAGAGGCAGCAGGATGCTGCATGCTGCTGCTTTGTTTTCATCCTGCCAGGGACATCTGAAATGAAGGATCATGTCTCTGTCGACTGCCAGCTTGCTGCCAGGTAGGGAAATTGCAGAGAAGCAAAGGGGCTGACATAAACCCATCATGGAGATTTTGCTCCCTGGGTCCCCTTCATTGGGCTCAGAACCTTGGAGCAATAAATGGTCAGCAAAGGAAAGTGTGGTGGACATCTCTGCTGTTCAGGATTTACAGGTATCAGATAGAGATCTAAGCAGGGCCATTCCCAGACTGTCACCTCCTGTCCTTTCCAAATGCCAGGCACAGGCAAAGTCAGAGATCTAACAGCCTTTTGGGAGTGAGAGTCTACCTCCTCACTCTTCCTTGAGATCAATGTTTAACCCCCCAAGCGGACTTCAACTTTGAAATCCAGGTTTGGTTTTGTGTCCTCAGTGCCCACACAGAGATTTCCAAGAACTTGGCATTTTGAATGGCTCCACTTCTTGAGGTTTGCTCAGAGAGAGATTAGGGCCCCAGGACAATGCTGAGCTCAACCTACCCATCTTATCCTCATGGTTTGCCTCCATCTGAACCCCTTCTAAAATGAAGGTCCCACAAAACAAAAGTAAGTTCTGCAAATTGGCTTCTTTGCAGTGTGCACCATGATTTGTCTTGCACAAAGCTGAGGAGGACCTAGGATTTCTGTGTCCCTTGAGACCCAGTGCTTGCATTTTGGCCCTGAAGGAATCATAGAATCATAGACTCATAGAATGGTAAGGTTGGAAGGAGACCTCAAGGATCATCTAGTTCCAACCCCCTGCCATAGGCAGGGACACCTCCCACTAGAACAGGTCACTCAAGGCCTCATCCAACCTGGCCTTGAACACCTCCAGGGAGGGAGCAGCCACAACCTCCCTGGGCAACCTGTGCCAGTGTCTCACCACCCTCACTGCAAAGAACTTCCTCCTAACATCCAGTCTAAATCTNATCTGCAAACTTGCTGAGGGTGCACTGATTCCTCTGTCCATGGCACTGACAAAGATGTTAAACAGCACTGGTGCCAGCACTGACGCCTGAGAACAATAAGTGGGCAACCCTCTGAGAAGTCCCAGATATGTAATGGTTGTATAATGACTTCACCACTTTTTTTTTATCCTTTCCCATTTGTCAGGTGTAATATATTTATATTTGCTCTCTCTTATCCTGCCTCTGGTCTCCTGAGACTATGCAACCTTTAAAGACTTTTTGATGAGGAATAAAGTGCTGGGAATTCAAGACATGAGACGACACATGAGAGATGTTAACCATGGGTGCTCTAATTCCTCCTGTGCTCTCAGACAGACTCTGTGTAACCACCAGGATCCAAGTAGACCAATTTCATGTGCAGGCAGATTGGGGATGCCCACCTCATTTACCATGACTCACCCTGGCAAGAGACTTCTTAAGCATCAAGGAGGTCCACAGGAGCCTGCTGCCTTTGGCCTGTGTTGAAAGAGCTGCAGCCCATCACTCTTCTCCTGGTGTCTGGTTGAGAAATGGGGATTATGCATTTCTCATGCTTTGCCTTAACATAAATGGCAGAAGATGATTTACTTCCTTAGAAATATTTTGATGTCAAGACAATCCCTCTGTCTGCACACTAGTTGCCTGCAGACATCATCTCCAGATGGTCTGAAGTGGGTCTCCCTTTTTTTTCCTGGTGCTCAGGACCCACAGTTCTGTTTGTGAGATGAGGAAGAAAAATGGTGTAAACTTTCCTGCCTCTCCTGCATCCTCTCTGTGTGAAGCTGTGAGCACAGCTGGAAATAATGCAGGAGAGTGGGTGAGCTCACAAGAAGTTTCCATGGAAGCTGTGCCATTAAACCCTTCCAGCCTTTGATGGCAATATCATCCCTGAGCCCTCTCAGCTCTCCTGGGAGTGTAATGAAAATCAGAATGGAATGGCAGCCCAAACTTGGAGAAGGAATTCAACACATCAAGCCAAGGGTGGATTAAGGTTAAATGGGTCCCAGACCCAGCTGAATATTGCCCCACCAGAAAGAAAACTTCCTGGCCTCCCAGGATTTTCTCCATCCTCTGAAGAGGAGTGGAATCTCCAGGACTACGCTGTGAGGAGAGTAATACAAGAATGACAGGGTGGAATGATGGTCTTGGCCAAAGAGTTGGTTTAGAATGAAAACCATCACAGAATGGTTTGGGTTGGAAGAGACCTTAAAGATCATCTAGTTCTAGCACCCTTGCCATGAGCAGTGACATTGTCATGGTTTGAGCAGTTCCAGGTTATCTTCCACTAGACCACGTTGCTCAGGTTTAGATTGTCTGTTGATCAGCTCTGATCCAACCCCGTGTTCCTCAATAAAGGGGTAGTCTGCAAAGAGCTCTTTGCACAGATGATCTCAAAAGGTGGTAAGGATAGGGCTGCCTATGTCTGGCAGGAAGAAGAGATGTTAAATTAGTAGGTCACAACTCAAAGGAAAACACTTCTTACTTTCTTTCTCTTCCAGTTGGGCCCTACGCAGCTTGTGGGTTCTCTCCAAGTAGAACCTACTCCTTGTTGCTTTCACAGAGTGTTTTCTCTTCTCCTTCAGTGTTTTCCAGTTGCCATTCCAGGACATGGACTCCATTCCAAAGAGGAGTGTAGTGCCTGCAAGGTTATAGCCCCATCCCTGGAGGTGTTTAAAGTCAGACTGGATGAGGCTCTAGACAGCCTGATCTAGTGTGAGGTATCCCTGCCCATGACAGGAGAGTTGGAACCGGATGATCCTTGTGGTCCCTTCCAATCCTGACTGATTCTCTGATCCTGTATTTCTGTATGCATTTAAACAATGGAGCATGAGTGACCTGCACCTGCAGAATAAGGACAAGATAAAGGACACATAACTTGCTAGATGCAGACTTGTGATGCAGACATCATAGAGCCATGAAAAGGTTTGGATCAGGCTTCTTTCAGCAGTACACCTACAATTTCACTCAATATCCTGCAGTGCTGGGGAAATCATAGAATCATACAATGGTCTGGGTTGGAATGGACTTCCAAAGGTCATCTAACCCAATCTCCTCTGCAGTTAGCAGGGACATCCTCAACTAGATCAGGTTACCCAGAGCCCTATCCAGCCTCACCTTGAATATCTCCAGGGATGGAGATCTCTGGAGATGTATCTGAGTATCCTGGATGAGACTTGATTCTGGTCCTGCTTGGAGGCTTAGTCATTTTGTTGCAGACAGGTCATTAACAAACTTTCTGGTTCTCTGTGTTGTAACATAATCTCCCTCCTTTTCTCCTCTTTTTTTTTTTTTTTTTTTTTTTTTGAGGTGGGGAGGGCAGGGAGTAGAAGAAAGGGATTCCAGGCCTTTTCTCTTTTGCAGCCACAAAACTAATTTTCTATTAGATAGATAGTTAGATAGATGGATAGAGAGATAGATAGATAAACAAATAAATGAATAAATAACAAACAAACAAATAAATAAATACGATTCAACCACTGCCTCTGGGGGAAGGGATGGAGTTGGTAATGACTTACAGAGTGGTAAACAGCAGCACAGAACAATAGGTCCCAGGCAGAGGAGTTTAAAACAAATGAAGTCCAGCCTACAATAGCCCAAGGGCTTGGAAATAAACGACAGAGTCAATGTGAGAGAGAGACCTCAGAACTAGAAAATTAAATATGTGTGAAGAGCTCCCAGAAAGGAAAAACTCATCATCCTTGGAAAACTGGGAGCATTGGTGGTTGCACCTCCCAGGATCCCATCCCTGGTCTGAGGTGGCCTGGAATGAGGTTGTGTGTTCAGTGAGGCTCATGCTGCTCCCACGCCAACTGCTACAGTGCCCACAGCATCAGGCTTCAGGAGTTACTGTGGCCCCTCAGCCTTTGAGCCACGTCAGCACCCAGAGGCATCACTGCATCTGGCCTCTCCCTCCTGGGTTTTGATATTCAGCCTCATTTCAAGGCAGCATGTGGTTTTGTTTTTGAGTGTTTATTATGGTGTCTTGTGTGCTTTGTTATGAAAAGGAGCTGGCTCTACAGCTGATGGATGCGGTCCCACAATGCAGGAGAAATGTTGTCTTTCCCCTCCCCCCTCCTTTTTCTTCAAAGAGAGATCAGATTACTTTACAACTTTAATTTTATGCAATCTTCTCATTGGCATCATTAAAGACACAGCCTTGAGCAGCCTTTAGCTATGTTTTAAACACAATGTTTTCTTGGGATAGCAAAGATGAGTTGATTCCATGAAAAACCTCAAGGACACAGCAGCTGTAATGATATTCAGAAGTGTCAAATATCAGCAGTAAGAAACAAAATCTTCACAGAATCATAGAACAGTAGGGGTTGGAAGAGACTTCTGAAGATCATCTAGTCCAACTCTAGTAGGTTGAGAGAGGTTCTCCTTCTCCTCTACTCTGCCCTGGGGAGGCCACATCTGGAGTACTGTGTCCAGTTCTGGGCCCTTCAGTTCAAGAAGGACCTCAGGGAACCGCTTGAGAGAGTCCAGGGCAGAGCCACAAAGATGATTAAGGGAATGGAACATCTCTCTTGCCAGGAGACACAGAGAGATCTGGGGAGCTTTAGCTTGGAGAGGAGGAGACTGAGGGGAGACCTTATCAATGTTTATAAATACATAAAGGGTGAGTGCCAAGAGGATGGAGCCAGGCTCTGCTTGGTGATGCCCAACAACAGGACAAGGGTCACTGGGTGGAAGTTGAGGCATAGGAAGTTCCACGGAAACACGAAGAGGAACTTTTTCCCTGTGAGGGTGACAGAAGACTGGAACAGGCTGCCCAGGAGGGTTGTGGAGTCTCCCTCTCTGGAGATATTCAAGAACCGTCTGGATGCATTCCTGTGTGATCTGCTCTAGGTGATCCTGCTCTGGCAGGGGGGTTGGACTGGATGAGCTTTTGAGGTCACCTCCAGCCCCTGACATTCTGACATTCTGGTAAAGCAGAGTCACCTAAAGCAGGTTGCACACAGAATTGTCTAGGTTGGAAAAAGACCTTTGAGATCATTGAGTTCAACCATTATGTAACTCTACCAAGTTTGGTGCTAAACCACATCCCTCAGTGTGTCCAGGCGGATTTAGAATTTCTCCAGAGAAGACTCTACAACCTCTCTGGGCAGCCTGTTCCAGTGCTCTGTCACCCTCACAGGAATAAAAGTTTTTTTTCATCTTCAGATGGAACTTCCTGAGTTCCTGTTTGTCCTGTAACTGGGCACCACAGAAAAGAGTCTGGCCCCACTGCATTGACCCCTACCCTCTAGATACTAATAAGTATTGAGAAGATCCCATCTCTGTCTTCTCTAGGCTAAACAGCCCTGGGTCTCATGGCCTCTTCTAAAAGAGATGTCTTAGTACCCTATTCATCTTTGCAGCCTCTGTGGGACACTCTTCATGTTGCTCTTCACTGGCACCTTCCACCTGGAGACAGCCCCAACAGATCCAGGCCTTCAGCTGGTTTTGCAAAATAGCCTCATTCTTCTTTTCAAAGTGAGAAAATGGAGAGAAGTCAATACTGATTAGATTTCTTCTTGCTTTGATATCTGTGAGTGGCAAACGTTGAGCAGTGCAGGATCAGACCCAGAGAGATGCCAGACCCAAAGGATCCCACAGCATCGATCCCTGGCATTTTCTCCTCTCATTGCTCTGGTCTGTCTCTGTGGTTTTCATCCCATTAGGCTGTCTGTCCTTAGACTCAAAACTGTCAGATTCCACATAAACATAAGGAACAACTTTTTCACTTTGAGGGTGAAAAAGCCCTAGAACAGGCTGCCCAGGGCAGATTATGGAGTGTCCTTCTGTGGAGGCATTCAAAACTTGCCTGGATGCCCTCCTGTGTGACCTCTGTGGGTGATTTTGCTCTGGCAAGGAGGTTGGACTGAATGAGCTTTTGAGGTTCCTTCCAACTACTAACATTCTGTGATTCTGTGGTTCTGTGTGGTTCTGTGATTTTCTGATTCTGTGTGGTTCTGTGAAACTGTGGTTCTGTGATTCTGTGTGGTTCTATGATACTGTGGTTCTGTGATTCTGTGTGGTTCTGTGATACTGTGGTTCTGTGATTCTGTGTGGTTCTGTGATACTGTGGTTCTGTGTGGTTCTATGATACTGTGGTTCTGTGATTCTGTGGTTTTGTGATTCTGTGGTTCTGTGATTCTGTGTGGTTCTGTGATTCTGTGATTCTGTGGTTCTGTGGGTCTGTGTGGTTCTGTGTGGTTCTGTGATACTGTGGTTCTGTGATTCTGTGGTTCTGTGATTCTGTGATTGTGTGGTTATGATATTCTGTGTAGTTCTGTGATTCTGTGGTTCTGTGGGTCTGTGTGGTTCTGTGTGGTTCTGTGATACTGTGGTTCTGTGATTCTGTGGTTCTGTGGGTCTGTGTGGTTCTGTGATACTGTGGTTCTGTGATTCTGTGGTTCTGTGGGTCTGTGTGGTTCTGTGATACTGTGGTTCTGTGATTCTGTGGTTCTGTGGGTCTGTGTGGTTCTGTGATACTGTGGTTCTGTGATTCTGTGGTTCTGTGGGTCTGTGTGGTTCTGTGATACTGTGGTTCTGTGATTCTGTGGTTCTGTGGGTCTGTGTGGTTCTGTGATACTGTGGTTCTGTGATTCTGTGGTTCTGTGGGTCTGTGTGGTTCTGTGATACTGTGGTTCTGTGATTCTGTGGTTCTGTGGGTCTGTGTGGTTCTGTGATACTGTGGTTCTGTGATTCTGTGGTTCTGTGATTCTGTGATTGTGTGGTTATGATATTCTGTGTGGTTCTGTGATTCTGTGTGATATGTTTTATTTTTTAACTTGTCCCAGCACCTCTGCCCCAGCCCAGAAGCAGCATGAACAATGGGAGTGCATTCAGCCTCTGCACTGGAAGTCACCAAGAGGGGCTGGAGGGTCCTGCCTTCGTCTCATGTCATGGCCCTGAGGATATCCAGGAAAGTGACATTTCATCCACCAAAATAAGAGTGAAATTAATGACTCCCACTCATATTAAATTTGGAAAGAAATTCATGTGCACCCAAACCCTCTGAGAATGCTCTGTTTTCCATCTAGCTCCTCATCCAGTCATAACTGACTAAACTACTTTATATGCCTTTGGATTCGGGCCCAGAAAATGTGTGGTTTCTTAAAATACATCTGTATACACTACTTTAATACCAGCCAATACCTTCTGAAATGTAGGTGGTCAAAGAGGCATTGGCTGATCTTTTCCTATTACATATTTTAAGAATGAGTTGACACTGGTATATAAATTCTGTGTAAGCTTCATGGGGTTTTAGCAGCAATATTGAAAGGGAATGTCAACAACTGCTTAGCTACTAATACAGCCTGGAGATAAAAACTCAGGTAGCTGGGAAAATTGTATTTCCAGGAAATTTTATCAGTTATGCAAAAAAAAACCCAAAAAAAACCCAAAACAAACAAACAAACAAAAAAAACACAGAAAAAAAGAAGGAAAAAAAAAAGAAAGAAAAAGCAGGGGCAGAAAAAAACAGAAAAAAAAAAGGAAAAAAAAAAGAAAGAAAAAGCAGGGGCAGAAAAAAACAGAAAAAAAAAAGGAAAAAAAAAAAAAAAAACAAGAAAAAAAAGAGGAAAAAAAAGATGAAAAAAAAAGATGAGGAAAAAAGAAGAGGAAAATAAGAAAGAAACAGGTTAAAAGAAAGAAAGAGGGGTTAAAAAAAGAAAAAAGAAAGAAATGAGGTTAAAAAAGAAAAAAAACAGCTTAAGAAAAAAGAAATGGGTTTTAAAAAAAGAAAGAAATGGGTTAAAAGCAAAAGAAAAAAGAAAGAAATGAGGTTAAAAAAGAAAAAAAACAGCTTAAGAAAAAAGAAATGGGTTTTAAAAAAAGAAAGAAATGGGGGTTAAAAAGAAAAAAAAAGAAAGAAACGGGTTAAAATAAAACAAAAAATAAATGGGTTAAAAAGAAAAAAGAAGAAAAAAGAAAGAAATGGGTTAAAAGCAAAAGAAAAAAGAAAGAAACAGGGTTTAAAAAATAAAAGAAAAAAGAAAGAAACAGGTTAAAAACAAGAGGCAAAAAGAAAGTGTTGGGGAAAAAAAGAAAGAAGGAAAAAAGAGAAAGAAAGAAAGAAAGAAAGAAAGAAAGAAAGAAAGAAAGAAAGAAAGAAAGAAAGAAAAAGAAAGAAAGAAAGAAAGAAAAAGAAAGAAAGAAAGAAAAAGAAANGAAAGAAAGAAAGAAAGAAAAAGAAAGAAAGAAAAAAAAAGAAAGAAAGAAAGAAAGAAAGAAAGAAAAGGAAAAGAAAGAAAGGAAGGAAGAAAGAAAGGAAGAAAGAAAGAAAGAAAGAAAGGAAGAAAGAAAAGAAGGAAAAGAAAGGAAGAAAGGAAGAAAAAGAAAGAAAGAAAGAAAGAAAGAAAAGAAGGAAGGAATAAAGAAAGAAAGGAAGAAAAAAGAAAGAAAGAAAGGAAAGAAGAAAAAAGAGAGCTTAAAAAAAAAGAAAAAATAAGGAAACAGGGGTAAGAAAAAATCAAATAAGTAAAAGAACTTTAATTTCTTTTCATGAAAGAAGTAGATTGAAAGGAAATTTGAAAATGGATGTGTAGGGCCCTAATTTACTTTAATATTTCCTGTGCAAAGTCTTCGAGTTAAAGATTGATTTTTTCCAATAAACAGTACAAGCATAATGACCTGGAGGTATGATCACAGATCACAAACCAGATGGGGAGCAATGGCACACCAAAAAAAAAAAAGCTACTGGTGTTAGAATATATTTTGTCTTCTTTTTTTGCCTTGTGGGAAACTGTAGTAAAATAGGAGAATCACAGAATTCTTTTGGTTGGAAAAGATCCTTAAGATCATTGAGTCCAACCATTATCTAATGTTACCAAGTCAGTAGTTCAGAAAGAAAAGGATTAGGCTCTGAAGCAAGAAAGACTCCACTTACTAATGGATGAATAAAGATGGAAAAATTTGGCCCCAACCCAAACTCTCTCAGGAAAGGAAATCACATACATCAAAATTAATTGAAATTTCAAAGGGATTTCCGATAGGCAAATTGCATTTATAATTTGGTTCCCCCATCACAAATGGAATAACCATAAAGATTTGGTCAAAACTTTTGTTCTCCCCACCAAAGGAAGTGTAATTTGCCCTGAAATTAAAACTTCTTTTGGAGGCCTGACTTTCAGACCCCTGACTTCAGCACAATTCCATGTTGAAACTGAACAGGCACGGTCCAGGGTCCCTGTGTCTGCACCTTCACAGAATGAAATGCTTTGACCTTTTTTTTTTTTTTTTTTTTTGGCACCATTTTTCATGGGGCAAAGGCTCTTTTTTTCATGGAAGAAAACATTGAGAACTTAAAAAGCTGGATTTCAAATTAAATTGGGTGGGTTTCTTGAAGTTTTGTTAGGGTTTTTCTGTTGTCCTTTTTTTTTATCTTGTATGTTTTTGTAAAAGTTTTCAAGTTCAGATTTCAGGGAGTGGAAGCTACCAAAATCAAAGACTGTCCTTTCAGAGCAGAAAAGTAAATTCTCAACCACTTCTAATTTCCATACTAAACATATTGATAAATATGTTTCACATGGAAATTAGTATGGAACGGGTTGCCCAGGGA
>WBNM01014007.1:0-30972 GCA_013399055.1 Ramphastos sulfuratus
GTTGATGAGGACTGAATTAGGGAACAGTTAAGTAACCTGGGCATCCACAAATCCATGCATCCTGATGGGATGCACCTGCGGGTGCTGAGGGAGCTGGTGGAGGTCATTGCCAGACCCCTCTCCACCATCTTTGGTACATCATGGCAAACATGAGAGGTGCCTGGAGACTGGAGGAAGGCAAATGTCACTCCAGTCTTCAGAAAGTATAAGAAGGAGGACCCAGGTAACTATAGACTGGTCAGCCTCAAATCCATCCCTGAAATGGTGATGGAGTAACTTATCCTTGGTGCTGTCCTTAGGCATATCAAGAAAAAGAGGTCATTAGGAGCAGTCAACATGGTTTTACCAAGGGGAAGTCATGTTTGACCAGCCCAATAGCCTTTTATGAGGACATAACCAGGTGGATTGATGATGGTAGAGCAGTGGATGTGGTTTATCTTGATTCAGTAAAGCATTTGACACTGTCTCCCACAGCAGCCTTGCAGCTAAACTGATGTGTTGTGTTCTGGATGATCGAGTAGAAGGTGGATTATGAACTGGTTGAAGGAATGAAGTCAGAGAGTTGTGGTCAATGGGACAGAGTCTAGTTGGAGGCCTGTAGCGAGTGGAGTCTCCTGATTCTCCTCCCCCTCTACTTTGCCCTGGTGAGGCGACATCTGGAATGTTGTGTCGAGTGCTGGACCCCTCAGTTCAAGAAAGACAGGGAACTGATTGAGAGAGTCCAGCACAGAGCCACAAAAATTAAGGGAGTGGAACATCTCACAAAGAGAGAATGAGGGAGCTGAGTCTCTTTGGTTTGGAGAGGAGGAGACTGAGGGGTGACCTCATTAATGTTTATGTAAAGGAGGAGTGCCAAGAGGATGGAGACAGACTCTTCTTGGTGATGCCCAATGACAGGACAAGGGACAATGGGTGGAAACTGAGGCATAGGAAGTTCCATATAAACATGAGGAATTTTTTTTTTCACTGTGAGGGTGACAGAACACTAAAACAGACTACCTGGCGGGGGTTATGGAGTCTCCCTCTCTGGTGACATTCAAGACCCTCCTGGATGTGATCCGGTGTGATCTGGTATAGGTGATCCTGCTCTGTGGGGGGGGGTTGGACTAGGTGATCTTTCAGGATCTCTTCCAACCCCTAATGTTCCATGATTCTGTAATGAATTGATCTACCCAATTAATAATACATTTTTATATAGTGATTTTTATAAGAAGTCAGAATTTAAAAGGCATAATTACCATTTTCATTAATAGATAATTTATGAATTTAAGTCAAGCTACCAAAACCAAATGCAAAACTATCACAAAACATAGAGTTTGTATTTCATAAGTTTACAACTTCTGTTACATAATCACATAATGGCCAGGTCAGATGAGGCCTTGAGTGACCTGCGCTAGTGAGAGGTGTCCCTGCCTATGTCATGGGGTTGGAACTAGATGATCTTTGAGGTCCCTTCCAACCTTACCATTCTATGATTCTATGATTCTATAATCACAAAATCACAGAATCACAGAATACTAGGATTTGGAAAGGACCTCCAGAGAAGAGACCATTGATACCAAATTCCTGCAAAGCAGGACCACTTAGGGCATGCATCCAGGAGAGTTTCGAAGATCTCTAGAGAAGGAGATTCCACAGCTGCTCTGGGCAGCCTGTTCCAGTGCTCCATTACTCTCATAGTAAAGAAGATTTTTCTCATGTTGAGATGGAATTTCCTATGATTGAGTTTATGTCTATTGCCCCTCATCCTGTCACTCACTAGGTATCATCGAAAAGAGACTGGTTTAATCCTCCTGACAGCTACTCTTCAGATATTCGTAGCCACTGATATGGTCCCCTCTCAGCCTTCTCTTCTTCAAAGTAAATAGCCTCAGGTGTCCCTATAAGAGAGGACCTTTTACATATGTTTTATGTGTTTAATGAACCTGAAGTTGCTTTAGATGAAGACAGAGTATGTGGATCAGAAATCGGGTAAGTATCAGCATCTCAACCCAAAGTGGGATATGACCTAAATTCATATCCAGACAGAAATCTGGAAATCTTAGTTTCTGTGTAAGCACTGCTGGCCAACACAGAGCAAAATTGGGACAGAATGTTAAAAATCTCAATATATACTGGACACAAGGTTGAAAGGGGCTGCAATAAAAAGGATACAGAGTGGGAGGCAATTATCTGAGAACTCAATCTCAGGAAAAAGTATACTTACACATTCTTTAAAAATGTAAGCAAGAGTTCAAACATGATTTTGACACTGCAAAACTAAGGACTTGTTCATCACAACAAGAAGCTGATGTATACAAACTGGATAAATAAAAATATTCACAGAACTCTACAACTGCATTATTTACTTTTGCTCTTGAACAAACATTAATTTCCTGTCGCTTATGTAGACATATAGGTTTACTCATTTTCTTGTTACTGTGTATGTTATTGATCAGGAAGTTACACCTGCAAATGTGTATATCTTTATCAGTCCCAGCACTCCTGTCTACAACCAAGAGAGTGTGCTCACTGACTAATTAAAAACAGAAAGCAAATCACTTTATTTCTTTCATTGTTGCAAATGTTAGCATAGCAACCAGACATTAAAAATGCAATGTTTTTATTTAAATATAAAAGGTAAACATATAACCAAGTCTTCCTTCTAGTTAATCATTAACTGTGGATAAGAAATTAAATTAATTGCCTTTGTAAGCAACTAAAAATTATTTTGTAATTAAAAAAAAAAAGAAGCAACGATCTAAAGAATCCAGTAGGCAAAAGCTACTATAAAGAGATAACCACAAACCATAGATTAGTGATGACTTCACTTTATCATCTAGCAACCTTACCCATACTTGCCACCATTGAAAACAAGCTAAGATTAAAGTTGTGTAATTCTAGAACTAATACACTGAAATTAATTATATGATTTAAGCTGCTGTTGACACGAATAAAATAACTGATGAGATGAAACATAGTGAAGTCAAACCAAACTCTCAGCTAGATTACTCTCTTCAAGTGTCAGGTTTTGAATTTTCAGTAATTAAAAATTTAATCAAAGTTTCCTTTTTTATTAAAAAGAGGTCTAGGAAGAAGGAAAGTAATCAGCTGACTATATTGCTTTTCAACCAGTGACAAAGGAAAGGTAGTTGCTAAGATTTTCAGATATTCTGAATGAATACAAAAAGGAAATTTTCATTATATAACAAGCTAGATAGCAAGTATCTAGCCAGTAAATAATGTACTTCAACACAGATAAGTTCAAAACAAAATGGTAAATAAGCAAACCTCTCTGTAGTCAGGCATACAGGTATTTCATCATCTTTATAGCCTGGTATCAAATCCATTTATAGAGTATCATCACATATAAAACTCTTCTGTGTTCAAAAAACTAGTTTAATTCCTGTGACAAAGACCTTTACTCTGAAAAGAATAGACTAAAGAATCTAAACTCAAAATGTGTATTTTGCTTTTTCATTTAAATAATGACAGTAATTTTTAATAATCACAGATCCTGCAGCCAAGCTACACAGCAACAGATGACAGCATCTTTAATGTGTTCCTTTTAGCTCCCTAGTATAGACATCAGTCCTCACTGTTACCTATTTACCTGCTAGTCTACACCTGTTGGTGTTTAGGAACCCTATTGTGTGCTTTAATGCTCTGGTCTGGATAAAGCTTTATTTGAAGGGAAGCAGCACCATCTATTGTAACCTGATAGCTTAGCTCTAGGTGATTTAAAGAACAGAGCTGGCCTGAGCCCAGTTTTAACTCTTTATTTTAAACTCTTACTTTCATAGTTTTTCCCAGACAAGCTTCACATGAGGTTAGGATCTCTGTATATAATAAGGTACAGGGACAGGGGTATGTGCCATGTTCCTAATGAAAAGGGGCATCCAAGAGACATATGTGCTTGCAAACTAAGATGAAGTAATAGCATCAGCTTAGTCCAAACTAATTGCTTTTAATTGACTTGGCTGAGGTCTTCATTTCTGAAAAGGAGAACAGTCAGAAGTTGAGAGTATGTTTTAACCAGGTAAAATTCTCTCAAAATTTGCTTTCAGAAGCAGTGTTAAATGTAGGTGTGCAGGACAGTATGTTCTTCTAATAAAGACAGTGCTATTGTCATCCATCTATACTTCTGGTTCTTCTCTCTTTCCAGACTGTCTACAAAGCCTGGCTCTGTTCCCAGTATTTTGAAGTCACACAGTTTCACTGCAGCAACAGAATTCCTTGCAAGCAATACTGTTTGGAGGTTCAGACGAGGTGTCCCTTTATATTGCCAGACAATGATGATGTCATCTATGGAGGACTATCAAGTTTCATCTGTACAGGTATAGTATAGAAAAGCTAATTTCACTTGTTTCTGTAAACCCGAATGTGAAGGAGAGTGTGGATAATGTTTTTTTCATTAGCTCTAACTGTGAGAGCCTGAAGGATTTCCTCATTGCAAAGATTTGTTAGAGGTGCTAGGATTTGAGCCCAGATTTTGTAATGCACATTTATGCAACAGCTTGCCACTGTCATTAACCTTGCAAAAAAAATGCTAGAAGAAATTTATACTAATTTTTTTTTTACATGTAATAATTTTGCAGAGGATTTCTGTTCCTCTGTGTCATGCAGTACTCAGAGGAAGGAAGTGCCATGTCATGCAATATTCAGAAAAAAAGAGAAAGGCAAGTCCAGGTTTTAGTGTATTTGCCTTTGTTCACCTGCATTCTCATGTCAGGTAAACTAAGAATCTGAAGCATATCGTTGAAAACTGTGAACAGTTCTTGGAAAATAAGTATCAAAGGAAAAGTCTTTCACTAGTGAAGAATGCTAAGAATCCATTGTTCACTTGTGAGGAGCTGATCTTTTGGTCTCTTCTTGAATAAAAGTTTTGGTTCCTTTTACATTCCATTCTGCTTCAAACACTGTCCTAGAATGATCCAGCCAAAGAGGACACGATAGGGAAGAAATATCTTTCGTACAGGTACCTCAGGTATCCTTGGTATTTTTTTCAGGACTGTCTGGGAGTCATCCACACAAATCTCAGCTTTTAGTAATGTTATCTGCAGATTTCTGGTGCCTGAAGTATCTTGTGAGTATTTAGGCAACTTATTCACACTAAACCAATAAAAAAGGCATTTGAACACTTCGGTCACTTGACAGCCTGGTCCAAACATCTCAAATTAAACAGCATCCACCTTAAATTAAGGCTGTACTGGAAAGCTTGATACTAAATGTATTGCCAAAGTTAAGCTACTTAAAACCAGAGGTCAATATAAAACTCCATAAATGCACTATACTAACCATCTCTGAGGAAGGCATAATGTTTGTGACAGCTCACTTCATCATATACTCCATGCCTGAATTTAGCAAGGTTCTGATAGCAAAATATTTACTGTATTTCTTCTTCAAGATTAAGCCTATTCCACACAATGGAGCAATATGCATCCATATGCAAAAGACAATATAAAGAAATGTAAGATGAGTTACAATTTGGTAGTCATCAATAAGGTAGTTGTGCTTAGTACTTCAGTGCATTTCATAAATATTAATAACCTTCCAATATGTATACACAGTAACAAAATTAGCATTACTTTGCAAATTAATGTAGGACAGTTGAAGTGAGAAAGTTAAGATGATTTTATTTGCAACATGTATGCTCTATGTGTGTTTGTGTGCATTGTGCACACACATGCACAATGGCAAAGAGCATACAAACAATTAAAAAAATCTTAGCAATTACTTCAGAAAAACTTTTAGGAAATACATATCCAGCTTTTCACTTCCCTAATGTACAAATCCAAATTAATTCTGAAAACATACAAAATAGGTGAATTTGTAATGCTTACTGACAGTCAGTATTTCTGAGTTCGGGGTGAAAAACAGGTTCAGGGAAGGATTAAACTCATTTTATTCCAGGCATTAGTCATGTGAGTATCTACACATAAACTCTGACTAAACTCTCACTGGTGTAGCCAGTAGAGCTGAGCGCTGCGCAATTCAGCCTAAGTAGGCACCTGCACCTGACTAGCTTCTCCATAGAATGGTAAGGTTGGAAGGAGACCTCAAGGATCATCTAGTTCCAACCTCCTGCCACAGGCAGGAACACCTCCATGCCTTACTAGCTGCTGCCGACTGCACTTTATTTGCTGTTGCAACTACTGTTAGTCACCAAGGTTGTATTGCAGATGCTTAGAATCAGGGTGACATGGATCTCATCTCAACAGTTCACTAATATGTGGTTTAATTTTTTGTAAACTTTTGAGTCAAGACCCTGAGCCTAGCAGAACAGATTTTGTATTCATGGATCCATAGGAATCAGCATGCTAACACTGGACAGCTGCATGTGAGATGCTGAGGAGAGGTACAAAGATGCAGTTCAAACTTTGTCTAGAACACAGGCCCATTTTAACCCTCTTTTAATCAGCAACTCACTGCAAGAGCACTTCCTGCCATGAAACAATGAGAGAACAGACTAATATCTGCTGTGGGATTAAAGAATTACACTTCTCTACATCTTAGTGAAAACAGAGTTGTATCATGCAAAGCACAGTGAGTCCAACAGCAGACAAGAGTCTACCTCAGTGTAGCTTATGACTTGACAATTACCTTCCTTCTGCAGAAAAGCAATTAAAAGGAAGTCTCCCGTGTCTTGAGGGACCTCTTCTGCTGCATTTTTCAGTGAGCTTCTCTCTTGCAGACATGTTTTGAAATTCCTAGTTACTAATCCTGCTTTTCCTGGGGTGAGTGAAATTCATTGGCAAAACCCAAAAGAGTCTGGTCACAAGTATTTATTTAGCTGTTACAGCTGGTTATCTGGTGTCACCATTTGACCTAAGTTCACTGTGAAACTGGTTGCCATTGAACTCTGCTACAGGAAGCACAGCAAGAGCAAATTTTGTCCACACGAACAGCATTTTGCCGCAACCCATTACTCATTTAAATTAGACTCAAATATCTCTCCTGCTCCTAACTCCAATGATATCCCAGGGAGAGAAGTACTACATGTTCTTTTATGAAATGTTGACATATGTTTTCAGAGAAGTCCATCAGGAACTGAATTCAGTTATGTCAGTATGTAATTTTTTCCCCCATGAAACTAATGAAAGTGTAGCTGACTAGCTAAGGAACACTGATAATTATAAAATATTGTCTGGAGGTAAAAAAAAAACCCAATAAAAAATACTCCTCTGCTTATAGAATGATTTGTTTCCGAACAACATCAAAAATTGTGGATTCAGTTTTTTGGGTTTTGTTTGGGTTTGTTTTTGTTTTTTTTAATAAGAGTTTAGAAGCAATAGCTTTTGTAATAAGGATTTCCCTTCCTTCTCTCCATGGAAACAGACTGTTTCCTCTAAGACTCATTAGAGATTTAAGTTAATGGAAAGACGAGGGGATTGGTTTCTATAAAACATTTCGATACACTGTGGAAGTGAGCAGCATGTACATATTACATACTGTTTTCAAATTACACCTAGGTAAAAGACTGGTGTGGCTTCATGTCACCAGCTACTGTGACAACACTGAGCCACTGCTGCCCCTTCCTCCCATCCATCTATGGCTGTGACCTGAGGCTCAGAGGCACCTACTGAGAGTGGGAGCATGAAGAAAAGGCAGACAGGAAACTGTAGTGGAAGGGGTAATTAATTATTGCTAGATGATATTTTAAAAATATTAATATAGTTTATTAATATTAAATATTCAGAACTCACATCACCCCAATCACCAATTTAATAACAGGTTCTTTGCATCATTATGGAAACTATATACAGGTTATAATAGGATCTAGGAATAACTAGTAATTATATACGTTAATTGAACTCGATTAAACTGGAAGAGAAGGCTTTGTGGTTAGTGTACCACTAGAGGTCAATGCACCACTTACTCACTAGATGGACTCAAGGAGCTCCTTTCTGCTTATGGCAGGAGACAATTAATGANGCAGAAAAACATGTCTGGGCAAGCCAGGACATGTACAAGCCTATTTTGGCCTGCTTAGGCCTATCACAACAGAAACCCAAAACTGCTATACTTTAGAGAGCAGAATTAAGGCTAGTTGTATTGCTAAAGACTTTATTTGTATTAATCAAAACTTACAGTCTTTTTCCACCTTGTGACAGAATGGAGCCATCACACAGCAGCAACTATCAGGCAGGAAATCCCAGACACAGGTTCATATTCTTTACTTGTGCAATAGATGTCATGGAATTAACGGAGCACATAAGTTCCTCTGTGAAGGAAAGGAAGGGAATCTATTGAGCAGCAATAAGGCAGAAATTAGCTTCTTCGAAAACAAGTATGGCACTCTCTGGTGCTCCATAAAAGCAGTGTGGATATTCTATGCATCATTTTTTGGCAAGTATCAGTAGCATATGTTTATGTGATCTGTGCAAAGTAGCACTTCCTCAGAAAATCCTCCTCCTTTAAAGAGTATTCACTGGAAATTAAACTGTCTGCATGTTTTATAGCACATAGTAGTGATTCTAAACCCATAGTGAGAATTACTGCAGAGAATTCTCACCAATCTGTAGAAGTCTGTTGACTAACAAATCTCAACAAATGTATTGGGAACAATTCTTTAAACTAGCACTTGCTGCCAAGGGGTTGATCTGTGTTTGGGTTTCACCATCAGGTATCTGTTTCAAAGCAGGTGCTCTGACTTCAGTACAATTTGAAAAACAATTTTGTTGAAAAAAATCTGATATATAGAATATCATGCATCAGAATCTATGTTTGTAGAAAAAATCAAGAAGATAATATCTCTGAATTCAATGCACTTTATGTTGTCCTTGTCAAACTCCACAAAATATACATACTTGAGCCTAATTCTTACTCTAAAAAATAACTGGTAATAATGTGCCATTTGCCTCCTGCCCACACATCTTAGTATGTCCAAATATATCAAAATATTAATCTAACATAGACAGAAGGACAAATCTCACTTATGTTTGACAAGCATGGTTTTAATTGTTACTAGCTATGGATCAGCTTGCAAGGAAAACAAGGAGAGCTTTTATTTTTCAGAATCTATCAATTAAATAGCTCTTTTTTTCAATCTAGTTTTCTTCTAGTCTTGAATATTGGGGATTTCCTATGAAAGACTATATCATAATAGGTCCATTAGCTGCAAACATTCTCCTATAAAAAAAAAAAAATCAGACAATTAAGTTGTTGATATCCTTGAACTTTCTATGGTAGCATAAATATATATGACCTTTCATTTCACATTATATTGCAGTAGTCAATCTCTTTTTAAAAATATTCTATATGATATAAAAAAACTGGAGGTGGGGAAAGCCAAACCTTCAGTAGAAGCATGTTGTTGTGTCCTTATCCTGTATTTCAACATAGCAGAACAAAAAAAAAAGTTGACCCTGTATTTTTGAGAGTCAATTACAGACATTTTTCTGACTTGCAGCAGTTCCATATTTTACAAAGATAACAGTGATGGTTACACCAGCAGGAGGAAATTGGTCCTGCGTATATGTCAGGAGAAAAAAATCCATGCATGCTGAGGAAACACAATGAAATTTTCTTGAACATAGAATCATAGAATGGTAAGGTTGGAAGTGACTTCGTGGATCATCTAGTTCCAACCCTCTGCCATAGGCAGGGACACCTCCCACTAGTACAGCTCACTCAAGGCCTCGTCCAACCTGGTCTTGAACACCTTCAGGGAGGGAGCAGCCACAACCTCCCTGGGCAACCTGTGCCAGTGCCTCACCAACCTCACTGGAAAGAACTTCCTCCTAACACCCAGTCTAAATCTTCCCTCTGCCAGTTTAAGCCCATTGCCCCTTGTCTTGTCATTAGAAGACCTTGTAAATAGTCCCTCCCCAACCTTCCTATAGGCCCCCTTCAGATATTGGAAGGCTACTGTAAGGTCTCCTCGAAGCCTTCTCATACACACATACATGTGATAATTAAATATCTTTATTATGAAAATATTAATTATGATTTGTTAATATAAAAAAATCCCCGGATCATGTTAATTTTGTTCAAATTCTCAGTCAATGGCAAGTATTTACATAAAGGGTATTTATAAACAGACTTAAACACTCTAAGGCAGTCAGAACTTGAAACAATAGGAAAGCAGAAAACAGGAAAACTACTAAGTACATCCAACAAGCAATACCGGCTTTGTCACAAGATGAAACAAACAAGCTTACTGAGTGAGCCCAAATTATCCAAGTTTTATAGAAAACTAGCCCAAAATTGCTCAGGAAGGATGCACAGATATCCCGGGGAGATTTCCTGTATAAAGACACTTCCAAAAACCCACAATTATAATCCCAACGGTGAAAATACAATATAATTCCAAAGGAAGTGGGAAGGAGAGAAAAACTGAAGTACTGTAAGCAAACTGCTGCAGACACATGGCCGCTGTGAAACAAAAGCTATCAAAGCTATGAATCGTGAGCCCAGTTAATGAGCCGCTAATGCGTCTCTGGGATGCCACTGGGTATTCACTGAAGAATCGCCCTAGGAATTGCAGAATCGCTAAGAACTGCTGCAGAATGGCTAAGAATCACTGCAGAGTGAGTTGCAGGATGGCACTCTTTTTCAAAGCATTCCCCTATTAATTACATTTTGAACATGAAACTGTCCAATAGGCACAAGTGTCAAGAGTTTGACCAATGAATTCAAAGTGTCGTGCCTCACGTGAGCCACACAGATATTCCCAAAAAGGCAGTAAGGCCCATGTTTTGGGCTGCACGAGACACCCCAGAGGTGGTGCTGGATTGCTGCTTCTTAGGGCAGGCTTACTGGAGCCAACCCCCATTGTCTGGTTTGTCTGCTCCTCCACTCACTCCTGGACCCTGCAACTGGAGGAAGAGGGGCAGTGGCCAAACTTGTTTAGCTAGGTTTTTTACCCTTCCAGGACAATACACACAAGAAAATATCTGAGAAACAAGTTTCTGAAATAGTCAACAACATACAGTAATAAAACACAGCAACCCCAAATGTCCACCAATAAATGGTATGGAGTCTGGAATGGAAATCAGACTTTTCAAAAGAGTTGAACAGCCTTATTTACCAATTTAAAAATCATGTATTTGACTAATTTATCTTGAATCCTTCTCCTACATTTAATATTATTACTTTTTATAATATGAAGAGTATAAAATACATGTCTGAACAGAAGCATTGTAATCTGTCACAGCCATAGCAATTTAGAAAATGAGAGGACCATCTGGATGAGATCAAAGAGTGCTGGCTTCCTGATCAGATGTAAACAAGTAGTGAGATCCAGTCATATAATATCTAATGTGTTCTCTTGCCTTCTGTAGTTGAAAAATGTTAATATTGAAATCTCAGAAATAATTCCTCAGAAAGAGAAATGCCATGCAGAGTGTTGGCGTTCACCGATACAATGATGTCACTGCTGCATGGATCACTTTTGGCAAACGTTATTTACTTTGAGCTTCAGAGTGAAATGGAGCATTCAAACCTTCTGGTATGCTGCATCCACTTATCTGGTTTCTTCTTCTAGTTTGTGGTCTTTTTTCAAGCAGAAGTAGTTTAGTATGCCTCAAAATAATCACAAGTCTATGTTTGAAAGGACTGCAGTTTAGACTTCTATGGAAATAAGAAGAGAAAAAAAATCATAAGAAGATCAAAAAGATCAAAAAGATCAAAACCAAGATCTGATTTATTTGCTTCCCGAAATATTTATGTATGACAACAACAAATATATCAACCAGACCAGTTTTCTTTGATGCAGAATAATATGGCTCCATAGCTCTTTCTGTAGCAAAGAAACCAAGTAGTAGGGCAAGTTAAATTGGCTGTTGCAGATACAGATCCAGCTACACACAGGACACATCCTGACAGTGTTGGAGCGAGATGTGGAAATGCAACCACTTCTTCTGCATGCTGGTTCCTGTGCAAAAGACATGGAAATGCTCAATCAGAAACCACAGAATTCTCTGACTTAGTTGATGATCTATCTGGTCAGCAAACTGTGCTTGTGTAGATGGCCCTTGCGATTTTAGGGTTTTTTGTATAAGAACGTTTTTGTGGTTTGCTGCTTTTCTCCCAAAGCTGTTTCCACAGATTGGATACAATGCTCATACTGTTTCTTCTTGTTCTTTCAGTATGATTAAGCTGAGCAGGATACATGGGATTTATCTGTAACCATGTCTTCATTAACATAATCTCAGTCAAATGATAAACTTAATTCTTGCATCGGCATTAACAACACACAGTCTCTACATGTTATTGCTCTGTTGAACATCAAAATGTAAAAAAATCATCCAGTTACACAGAAAAGAGAGAGCTTTTATATGACCTTTTACATGCAATATCTGTCTGCAGAATGCCTTAGTAACGACAAGTAACCTGGCAAATTCCGGATCCTTGATTAAGATCAAGGTCTAAGAAATTCCATATGGGATAGGCTTTCTGCTAGTGAAATATAGGTGAGTGCTGGTAAAAGCTGTGATATGGATCTCCAGGGAAAAGTGTAAAACAAAGTAGATTTTGAGCTGGTAACAGTTGATAAGTCACTCTCAGAAAATAAAAGTACCTAACATCCAAGTTATACAGAGTAATGATGTCTACAGACTGAACTATAAAAACAGAAGAGGAAGAGGGAAGCCTTGGTGATTTGGGAGCTAAAGATACTATTCTTACTTCTTATTCCAGACCCTCTGTCTAAATGAAAGGTTTTAATAAAAAAAACAAATTAGTTTTTTTCTTCTTGATTTTCAAAAGCTAATGTAGCCAGTTTTCCAGGGTTTCTGGTAAGCCAGGTGTTTGTTGCTGTCTGACTGACTGACTGATTAGTTTTAAGGGGTCAAAACTGATAGTTATGGCTACAAACAAGTATGTAGTCAAGCACAATCATGAAATTTTATGATGAGTAAAAGCTCTGACTGAATTTATCTACATGTTCTGAAACTCTCATATGAATAGTGGTTCTTTAACTGCAAATTCAAAACCTAAATTCAGTTTCTGAATTGATACTGTGAATGTGGAGCTACCTTCAATTTATTTTTTTGAAGTCATTAAGTGCCGATGTGTTATGTATTACCAACTTGTATATATAGGTTTTGATTTCAAAGGTCTGGGTTTTCCTATAACAAAAAAGGCAGAAAATACTTGTTTGAATAGCAAACAAGCCTTGATGAGGTCAAAACATTAACCATTTTCTGTATTTCTTCAATTACCACTAATGGTTTGAGATACCACAGTCACAGAAAAGGTCATATAGTTGCCTGCTTTGGGATGCACTTCTGTATGCTACCATGTTTAAAATATGATATTAGTAATAAGACTGCTTTATTATACATGCAATAAGCATCTGTCCACAAGTTCAAAAATGCAGCAGAATCTCTTTAAAAACACAAAGTACGTTCAGTAATGATCTGAGAGAGAATAAATAATTTTCAACCTTTGGTATGCTACCTTGAATATCTGACTGTATATGTGCAAGAACTGCCTGATTTCTTGTAGAGAAAACCCTAACTGCATAAAATCAAACAAGCTGTTCTTATTGCTGTATTTAAAAAAAATAAATTAAATCAAAAAGTAGATGCAACTTTACTTGAACTCATGTAAAATGTAGTAGACTGTGTAGACGTAGTAGGCTGTTGCATAGTAGATGATCCTTGAGGTCCCTTTAAACCTGGTATTCTATGAATCTATGAATCAGCTATGTAAAAAAGCTTCCAGTCTAGGTTTAATCTGCATTTTGACGTGCTCACCATACCTGCTGTACTTTTTGTTTAGTTGCAGATGAGTGTTATGAAAGTGGGAACAAAAGAGTTCAGTTTTATTTTAAGGTGTGCTGCATTTCTTTACAGATTATTCAAAACAAGCAGTCTGGTGCCCGGACCTAAGAACATTATGCCTAAACTTCTGCATGCTGCTTTTTTTTGAAGTAATATCGTTGCTGGGTTACATCAAATGGAAAATAATTCTTGCTCCAAGAAGGAAAGTTAATTTGTAAATTATGTCAGTTATGTAGCTGCTTTCAAAATTCTTATTCTAATATTTCAACACAGATCGGTCTGGTTTCTTTTCTGATAAAACCTAGCAGTACCATGGAACAATTATTTACTGCAAAATTGTTATTAAGATTAGTTTAAACAGAGATAAAATGTCTGTCCATTATGTTAGGCTTTCTTGCATTTGTCCATTATGTTAGACATTCTTGCATTTGACCATTAGTTAAATGGATTAATTATACTGTGTGCAGTTCTGGAGCCCCCAGCACAGGAAGGACATGGAAGTGTTGGAGCAGGTCCAGAGGAGGGCCATGAAGATGATCAGAGGGCTGGAGCAGATCTCCTATGAGGACAGACTGAGAGAGTTGGGGCTCTTCAGGCTGGAGAAGAGAAGGTTTCCAGGAGACCTTATAGTAGCCTTCCAATATCTGAAGAGGGCCTACAGGAAGGCTGAGGAGGGACTATTTACAAGGTCTTGTAATGACAGGACGAGGGGCAATGGGTTTAAACTGGCAGAGGGGAGATTTAGACTGGATGTTAGGAGGAAGTTCTTTGCAGTGAGGTTGGTGAGGCACTGGCACAGGTTGCCCAGGGAGGTTGTGGCTGCTCCCTCCCTGGAAGTGTTCAAGGCCAGGTTGGACGAGGCCTTGAGTGACCTGTACTAGTGGGAGGTGTCCCTGCCTATGGCAGGGGGTTGGAACTAGATAATCTTTGAGGTTCCTTCCAACCCTACCATTCTATGATTCTATGATTAGAAAAGAAGATGTGAGAAGCAAACAGAACAATCTAATTGTATTAATCTCCTATACAGTAATGCAGGCACAGCATTAACAATTTCCAAAAAGATAGATGTCTCCTGGAAAGGACAGAATTCCTCTAATGGTTCAAACATTTATAATCAGATTAAACTCAATAACTCAGCAAAGTTCCAGAACCAGAAATGGCCTAGATGTATAGTCAGAAACGCTAAAAGATCAAATTATTACATAGCAAGGAAATGTCATTCTCACCTCTGGGATATGCTGAAGAAAACACCCTACCTGAAGGAACTCAGCTGAGGCAGGATAAACCAGTAGACTCAATATTTGGAAGCTGTTCATGTATTGATCTGTATTGATTTCACGACAAATATTGTCACTATTGTCAATATATCAATTATTTGTTATTTAATGCCTTTCTTTTCCTGGACAGCAACGCTACAATATGTGCTTGCAGACTGAGGAAGAATTTCAAGATACTTGAAAATGTTGTGAAAATTAGTTGCTACTTAATCATTAATTGTTACTTTCCAAACAGGAAGGATTCAAATAGTCTCGTAATTCAAAATCAGTGATTACTTTTTAATGCCATTTCTTCATACACTCAGTGTCATACTTCTGTTGAACGATCTTTGGATGTTGCTTCCTGTTAGGTGACAAAAATCCCTTTGACAACTGTAATTATACAGAATGACAAGTGTTTTGAGGGCCTCGGGCGCACACGAAAACTTGGATTTGATAGCCTAGACTAGACTATTGACTGCTCCATAGAGCTATCAATTTTTGCCAAACTTTTTGTGCTTGGTGTTTATTTTCCTGTGTGTTTACCCTACAGGGCTCTATGAAAACTATCCAACCAATGCAGAACCAGAATGCTGTGATGTCAGATGGGGACTATTATCAGATCGCCAATCCAAAGGGACTATAAAAACAAGTGGCTCAACAATGTGTCACAGGACATCGCTCACAGTTTCATCAGCATCAAGACTGTGTAACAGCAGACTTAAACTGTGTGTCCTTGTATTAATTCTCTTACATACAGTACTTACAGTCTCAGCAGCACAGAACTCAACAGGACTGGCTTTTGGAGGCATAACAGCTTTGGAAGATAATTCATCCAATGAGGAATAAAAAAAAAAAAAAAATTAAAAAAAAAATCATCTTATGTGATAGAAACAGGTCCAAATGACCACAATCAAAAGTAGTGAGGACTGAGTGCTTCACCCTCAGATCTCTTCTTGAATAACCTTTTGGGTAAAATGAAAAGAATGGGTCACTACCCAAACAACAAGGACACATGAACACGGCTTTTTATTGACTAAAAGGCTGTATGGTGACTTAAATTTCTCACACCATTTTATACACTGTGTTTTAATGTTTGGAGTTTCTTTCTTGTTTGTTTTTTTGCACTTGTTAATACGGGATTTTATTTTTGGGATGGTTTCTCAAAGCTAAATTAAGTCTTTTCTCTGTCAATAGATTTCTAGTCATTGTGTGTGTTCATCTGATAGTTCTGTCTTTTATGTCCTGTCAGTTTCTATTAGAGGAATGATTGCTATGATTCCATGCCATAGCAAGAAAAAAAAAAAAACAAAAACAAAAAAACAAAAAACAAACAACAAAACCACAACAAAAAAAAATACAAAACAAAAACAACAAAAAACAAGCATAAAAACCTAAGCAAAAAGAACAGCAAAACAAAATTTAACAAGAAAACAAAATAATTTTCTAAACCCCAAAACAACCACCAAAAACTGCAAACAAATCTAACTGTCCTCTTACCCATGGGAACCACTCATCTCCTTTCCCCTTCCCATCCCCTGTCGCAGACAACATACATTTGCTTCTGTCTGTGTAATCACAATGAATGGGTACACAATTCTAGTGTGCCTCTGCCACTGTTGCACAAACCAGTTGACTGAGCAAACCCAAAAGGAGCATGAAGGGGGTTCCTTTTAGCTGAACAAACAAGTGCTCTCCTTACAAGGTGGGATTGGACAGTTAAAAAATGTAAAGAAATACATAACAAACTGTTGCTCCAATACCCATTTTGAAGAAGTCCAGTCCTTTCTCACTGGTCAGTTGAACAGGAGCAGCCTTTTTTAGATATGGTATGGAAAACCAGTTATGCTCAGCAAGTTACATAGTTGGGAAGCCTTCATATTGGAGGTGAAGGATTGACATTCATTGTGAATTACGTTTTGAGTTCTGCTGTCACATAACCAACAGCTTTCTATAAGGAATGGGAGCAAAGAGCTTCTACAATTCAAGTCTTTTTGTCTCAACAAAATTCCACTAGAAGCCCTTGAGCATCTACAGTACAAAGTATCTCTTTGGTTTTGATTCCATTATTTTTCTAATGCCTATGTGTTGCTGAAAGTTATTCTAGTTGCTAAGGGTGCACAAGAATGTGTCAGCACAGGTAAAGAAACTTTTTTTTTTTTTTTTTTTTTAATACAGAACAACCATTTTCATAAATGTGCAATAAAACCAGTAAAGATATACTAGGATATGAGTAGTCAAGAGAAAAATTGTAATATGATTGCTGATTTTTCATTGTTTGGGGTGGTTTTTAATTTGTTAACTTTTGTTTTTGTGGGAACATTTCACCTGCTGAGTGTATGAGAATTTGCTTTTTAAAAAGGCTTTTTAGAGTTTACAGTAGAATCAATGGAAGGAAAAGTTCATAAGGGCTGTTTTTAAAAACTTTACATTCCTTCCTATTCTCTAACTACACTTGGAAAGTGCACTTTAGAGATGTTTGCTGTGTAGCTGGGAGACGAAGGAAAACTATAGGAAATGTTCTCTTAGGAAATAAAACATAGTTACCTACTTTCTTGCTATGAAATACCCCTTGATAAATATTGATGTTGTAAGAACATTTAATCACTGGTGCATAATGAATTTTTTGTATACACTTTATGGTCCGTTAAATTCTGGAGCAAAACAAAAAGAAGATATCCATGCTGCTTAAGCAGTTCAAGATGCACATGTAAAGCTGCAAAAACTCAAATATTTTGCAAGAGTATTTGTTTTGATAGAGTTTTACTACAGCTTGGACTGAGGAGCTTAAAATGATCCGTGCAAATATGGCGACTGCAAAAAGCACCAGCTAATGCAAAATTCTTCAGCAGTGGTTTCTTTCTATAATTTCTCCCTTCCCTTCCTTGCACATGCTATATTTTGTTTAATAAAACATGATGCTCTTTTGTTACTTTATTTTCTGTTAGAGGCACATGTATTAATTATGTTGAATTGATGCAAAAAGTTGGGGGGAAATGTAGAAATGCAAATGAAAAAGCCTTAACTAATGGTAGAATGTAGACTTTCGAAAGGACAGAGATGTTATTGAAAAGTGGTGGAGCAATAACTGGGCAGTGTTCTGGTGCTGTACAACAGCTGATGAGTCACTTCTGAGAAAGCTCTTGCTAGGTGAGCTCTTGTTCAACTGACCTCTTAATTCTAGTTAGTGTTCATGGTCAGTAAACAGTTTGTTATAACCTTTATCTACCTCTGCTGTGCAAAGGCCATCCAACATACATTTATGTGATGTTCCTCATGTTTTTTTGTTCACGTCATTACTCGGCGTCATCTATTTCTACATTGTACCAATACAGTAGCAAATCTGATTCATCCTAATTGAATGGGCACACGAAGAAGAGTTATTATTTCTGTTTGGCCTCATGGTGAATTAATGTAGAGAGACATCTTTAAGGCATATTCTTTCTTTTCTGCTGCTCTTCTTCATCCTTCATCCCTTATTTTTCTATTAAAAGTGTTTTTAAATGGTGTCAGTGAAAAATATGACTCCTCCACTGCTGGCTACATAGAATCATACACGAAACAGACATGAGGAAATACAATGACAACAACATCATCAAATGCATAAAGTAGCCAAATTAAACTTGGGCCAAATGAAGCAGAAAACAATTATGGACTTTCAATTACGACACAGGTACAAGATGTAATCAGTTCCTTCCCCTCTCTCCGCCTGGAGTTAGTGCCTGCAGTTCAATGGTCTGTGATTTTTCTCTGTCATCTTTTTGAGGTCTGTTTCTTTTATTTTTGAAACAAAGAGTCATGTTGCAGAGATGACTACTGCTGGGGTATCTGTTGCTACTTTCACTCCAGCATTGTGGTATGCAGCTTCTCTTGATGGCACCTGGGACATCAGGAGTAGACAAAGACTCTTCTATGAAGTTAAGCAACACGTAATCATGTATGATGCGAAATTCCATTCCATTCATTCCTCATTCGTAATAGTTTTCCTGGCACAAATTTAAGCATGCTTGATATTGTGCACATATTACTTTACTGCCAGAATAAATTTGCATCTTGCCACTGCTGTAACTGCCATCTTGTTCCATTTCTCCTTGTACTGTATGCCTAATACATACATGATAAAGAGCTGTCTTAACAAAGAAGTAATACTAAAATATTCCTGCAAGTGACTGATGAGAAGAAAAGCAAGCAAAAGAAAAAAAAAAATAGAATAATAACTATTTCATATGGAAGAGAGAAATTTCCCATGTCTTTTATTGTCTTCTTTTCTCAATAGGGAAAATCCAGATTTTGTGCAATATGTTAATACTGCTAAGCCAAATGTCATATAACATAACTAGAGCTATATGTTATTCATTATTGCATTTACATTTGGTAATGCATTATGCTGACACTTTCATTAAAGAAACAGTATCCTTTTTTTATATATAAAAAAAAAAGCAGGTGAATGCTGTCCTTCTGCACACCATAATGTAAAGACAAAACCCAACAAGAGGTTAAAATGAAATTCCAGTTCTATAAATGATGAAACCAAGCCATCAGCTGCCAAAGAATCTGTGGAACGATATGAACCAAACACAGATTTTCAAGAAATTCCTTCTTGAGAGTTGAAGTTATTCCAAGAGATTAGAGAAAGAATGAGAGCCGCATTTCAAACAGCAGAAGTGGCAGGTTTCATCTGGTACATGATGTGGCTCTCCGTTTATATAGTTATACTCTTCAATTAAATATGAGAGACAAGGCCATTGTCTTCTGCTCTCTCTGTATTTGTCATGATAATGAATGTTCTTTTTGCAAGTGTTGCCTCTCTGCGCAGAAGATACCTGCTCATTGCAAGAGCTGAAGACAGTTTATGTATATGCACACAAAATTACACAGTGAAACCTGTCTTAAGCGACTGTCCAAAGCACAAACAAAACTCATTTGCAGAGTACAGGTAGCTTTAAGGAAAGTGAAACAATTTTGGTTTAGGAAATTTCAAGATACACACAGTCATCTAAGCAAGGGCCTGTGAAGGTGCCTGGTCCTTACTGCAGCTTTTATCTCTCATCAGTGCCACAGCCCTGTGATGAGCCTTGCACAGGCAGGATTCAAGCTGCACTCAGTGTCATGCTGACTTCAGTGGGCCTCAATATAGATACAGGTGGGTGCATACCCACGAAAAAATTCACTGTAGTGCATAGGTCTTGATTCGTTGTCCCATAGTCTTTACTCAGGAATTGCTCATGGGCATGGTGCATCAACAGAGGAACACTGGGTTCAACCCTAGCCATCTGAGTCTTAAGAAGAGACTGGCAATGGCATATTAATTGTGAATGATTGTGTTTTATTATTGTCTATAATTATATTAATTTGGCAAAGGATTGATTTTAGAAAAAAAAAATTGGAAAATATTATATTCAGTTCTGAGTATGATAATAGCACTCATTAAAACTGGGCTGTTGGATGTCAAATACGACTGAAGCACATGCCATCTCAGCTGAGGGATTTAATTTGCCAACATCTTCTGCAGCAACTCTGAGTAATCACATTTACTGAAGACCTACATTTTCCAGTGTTCTCCAGCAATTTTTCAAACGTTAACAAGCTTAATCTGTCCCTTGGGGGAGAAGAAGGGAGAGAGAACTACTGTGAATTATGAAATTAAAAAAAAAAAAAAAATTAAAATCTGGACCAACTTGGAAAATCCACAATTATTACTAATATAGCATACTTTAAAGAAAAAAACACCAGAAGATAAGACCTATAAAGCAAATAGGGTAAAATTGCTGTATTTGTATTTCTTACTATGGAGTGTGGATTTCCAGGTAGAATTTCAGCAGCATAAGTATATTTTGTAATAAGAAAAGTTAAAAATTTGTGAGGAAGGGGCTTATTTGGTTATTCATTCCACCCTGCTGTCTCCTTTAGTTAGTATTCTTCTGAACTTTTCATTGGATTCTTGGCTTTTGCAGAAAGTTCCCAGCACAGACTTGGTTGCAGCAGTTCCAGTGGGTGTCTGCAGCACAGGATGTCTCAGTCATGCCTCATAAGGCAGAGCCTCCATTCAAAGTGCTCACTATGCTTTGGCATTCAATCCAATCTCTAGTTTCTCTCATTCTAATACTACACACACATGACTTGGTGTCCTCTTTAGAGGGGACTGTACCTGCCCTGATCACACCTTCAGTCTCAGGCCCCATTACAAAAGGCAGAGGAACCACCAGAGTGCTTTAAATGCAGTATGTGCACTGAACTCTGCAAACGACTGAAACAGGATTAAAATTAGAGGCATATTTTGTAACTAGTCATTTGACTAAGAGTGAAGAGTTTGCCAGGTGTGTGTCCTCAAACCCTTTTTGCTCTTCTCATACTGAGGACTATGTCAGCAGAAGGGATAAAAGATTCATCAGTGAATTGCTGTCAAATCTCTCTGTGACATTTCAGACATCACCTCTCGCAGCTGCCTGTCTGTAAGACTTTGCCAGGATCTATTGTATCTGAGCAGGATAAGCCAAAGAGAAGATGTGCTGCTCCACTCCAGTGCAAGATGAGGAGCATTTGGGTGAAGACAATTGCCAGCTGGAACATCTGTAACACAGGCACACATACCCTTCCATAGAGTTCTTAGCAGTGAGGGGAATTAAAGAATGAAGAGAGGTATCTGTCAGAGGGATAAAGCAGGCAGCAGAAGGAAATAATGTCTTCCCACACTGCTGCAAGTTTTATTTGAGTGCATCTTTAATCAGGACAATACTGAGCTCTGCAGCATCAAACTTTTATAAGAGGTGAATATACACCTTTGAATTAAGCTGGACAAAGTGTAATACACAGTAACAGCTGGCGATATAAAAAGAGAATCTACTGAGGAACATGTACCTAAGTCAGTGGCCTGCGCTGAACAGCATAGTCTTATTTCAGCCCTGCCCTCTCAGAATCATTCTTTGAACACCTAGGAAGTACTTCTCTCTACCAGTTATTCACATTTCTGAATTTTTTAACTGGATTTAGACTCCTGCATCAGCTTTTTTTTTTTTTCTTTTTTTTTTCATAAAATATGAATGGAAGATGAAATGATAACTATACTAGCTGTAATGCAGTGACTAAATTTTCTGTGAGTGCACATAAGTCCTTTCTCTAACCATCAGGCTACTCTCTACTGAGCAAGAATGAAAAAGAAGGATTTTATCTGTTTCTTTTCTGGTGTTGCTCCAGCAGACAAAAATTAACAATTAATTTGCCTAGTAAAACTATCCAAGGTCTGGTTACTGCACACTCATGAGAGAGAGAGATGATCTTTTCCTTCTCAGAGGAATGTTGACATATTATATATTAAGCAGTCAACAACCTGGCAGCATTACCTAATTTTAACAGCATTTATTATAATTTGCAGAGAGAAGACAGAATTTCAACCAAGTGTGCTCAGTTCTATTTCATTTGACAGCAAAGAGCACCTAGCACTTTACAGGACCAAGATCTACTTAAGTATTGTCAGCTACTAATCAGCTAAGGAATTTCTGAAAAGAAAGCAGAGCAGTTACATGCATTGGAAGATATCAGGCGTGTGAACAGTGGGAAAAGTAGTAATTAGATTTTGTGTGTTTTGGAGAAGGCTGGTAAAAGCAAAGACAGAAGGAAGACAAAAAGTCTTTTCTTTCTCCTATTTCTTCCTTCTCTCTACCTTTCCCTTTCTCTGACAGTTGCCAGTCTGACTGGACACATATGTTTGCATTAGTAGCCCTATGAAAAATTGAATGCATTTGATAAGATGTGAAACTCTCCTGCTTTATATTTGCTACACATGTAGGGAAAAAACCCAAACAACCAACAACAAAAAAATTAACAAACCACACACAGACACAAAAAAAAACCCAAAACAAACAAACCTCGAAAAACCTCACAAAAGACAAACCCAGACCAACAGCAAAAACAGAAAGAAATGACCTTTTTTTTTTTTTTTTCCATTCACAGAGAAATATACTCCCATTAGTTTCCTATCCATCACTAGTCTACTGGTCCACTGAATTCAATGGGGCTCATGCTTTTCTTCTAGATGGAACTAGAGTTAATGCCATGGATCAAAGTCTACCAAGTCCTTCCACTGATTTCTGGGAGGATTTGGCAAGCCCAAGATCTCTTTGAGCACATTTAAACTCATATGGATAAATAAATAAGCATGTGAACAGCTGAAAGACTGAAACGTTCCAAAGGTTTGTGCAAGGGGTTGGTCAAATAATTAGCTGCAGCTCTATGCAAAAGTCATGTTGAGCCAAAGCTTTGAGCTTTGATTTGAGAGATCTTTCTTTTTCTGAAATCTAAAAAGCTTAATTCAGGGTCTGAATATGCAAAAACTTACACAGGATTATAAATATAAAGAAGAAATATTGAAGAAGATTGACTATATTTTCACTCCTACAAGTGAAAATTAAATTAATGAATTCTGATCATTACATTTGTTATTATTAACCCTTAATGACAATTTATTTATGTAGCTCTTGAGAAGCTGCTTTGTTTCCTTTGTTTTCTATTGTTTGGTTCAAAACCAGATTCTTGGCCTTTTAAAGATTCATATTGAACTATGCAGCTACAAATCACATGCTTATGTTAAATAGATTTACAATTAAAATTATTCAACTCTTCTGTTATTCCAAAATTGTATGAATAGAAAGCTCATGTTAAAAGCAAATTAAATTAACTGTGTTTCATCTTGTTTCCTTTTTCCTTTTATTTTTCTTTTTGTTGCTTGTTTTGTGGTTTTGCTTTTTTCTTTTTTTTTTTTCCTTTTTCCTTCAGAGTTAAGGACTGAATTTTAATTGAAATGGGCTAAACTGGCATCAGTGTTTTTTAACTATATGGAATGTCCTATGATTCTTAGCATTGAAAAGAGGGCTATGTGGTCCTGTGAGAAAAACAAACAAAAACAAACAAACAAAAAAAACAAAAAAAACAATAAAAAAAGCAAAAGCTGTAAATTGTAATAATATATTAAATATTGTATTATTATAGCAACTTTAGTTAAGTAATTAATACTATCTTTAATTTTTTACACAGAACTTTGATGAAATAATTTATTACAATGACTCACAGAAACACTTGTTTTCAAAATGACAGGAGAAACTGTTGAAGATTGTGAAAAAAATTACTAAAAATAATGCTCTACTAAGAATAAATTTAACAATGCAAACAGTGAGTCTGACTTTTTGGGTACTAGGGATTTGTGAATGAAATTAAGCCCAAAGTGCTGGGGAGTGGGGGAATAATGATTTTGGAGGATGGTTAAATTTAAACAACTTCCAGGTTTCCCCAAAAGAAAGACAACCAAACAAAGCAAAAGTAAAAAGAAAGTCAATTATGTTCTTACCTGGACTGCAAGTACCTATTTCATATAAGGCCTCTAACAAAAATATAAAGTTTGAGGCACTTGCCTCTTATTCAGCCTTTTTTCCAGACTGTATTGTATTGCATACCTGTACTTTGCAGATGTTCATGTCAAATTTCTTATGAATAGAGTAAAATTAGAAGACATGAAAAATAATACCTATGAAAGTATTTAATTTTTTAGGTCATGTGTACATCAACTTTCAATGGTGTGACAGCTACAAAAAGAAAATGTTCATTTCTTACCTATAAGGTATGTGATTGTGTACACCAAGGATCTGAATTAATCAGTGGTATTAGGTGTTTGTCTGTCTGGTCATGCAAGGATGGGTTGTTTTCAAAAGGGCTAGATAACAAAACTGTTCAAAGAGGTGAGTACAGAGACATTTACATGTCAGATTTCAAATGTTTTAGGAACTGTTTTGGGTGACAATGAATGATAGCAACATGTCTGCGAAATCAGTGCTGACCCTCCTGACAAGATGAGCCAATATACAGTGAAACTAATACAAGGTGCTCTGGCAAATAATGGGTGAAAATAAACCTATTTATAGCAATCTGATCTGTAAGTACAGTGCGGAAATAAGGCAAAAGTTTCACGGTTTCCTCACAGCAGTGTAACCTATGTGAGATCCCCAGTCTGTAGTTGTAGTGGGAATTGCCCCTATTCAGGTGCAGAAACTTGCACTTGGCCTTGTTTAACTCACATGGGCCCACCCCAGAAGGCTGTCAGAGTCGCTCTGTGTTGCGTCCCTTCCCTCAAGCATATGAACCACATCACTCGGCTTGATGTCAGCCGCAAACTTGCTGAAGATCCACTCAATGTGACTGTGTTGTTGTTGATGGAAATATTAAATAGATTTGTTCCCAGTATGGGCCCCTAAGGGACACTACTCATGTCCACTGGAACACTGAGTCATTGACTGCAAGACTTCAGCCATGGCTGCCCAGACAGTTTCATCCATAAGGCCCATATCTCTCCCAGTTAAGAGCAAGAATGTTATGTGGTATCTTGCAAAGGCCTTAGAGAACTCCAGGTAGATTACACCTGTAGCTCTCTGCTCATCCACTAATGCAGCCATTCCATCATGGAAGGCCACTAGATTAGTTCAGGCATGATTTGCCCTTGGTTGTCTTGAATTATGCCCTCGTCTTCCACATGTTTTGACATAAATTCCAGGAAGATCTGTTCCATGACCATAACAGGCACAGATGGGAGGCTGACTGGTTGGTAATTCCCAGGGTCTTTCTTTTTATCCTTTTTAAAAATGGGTATAACATTTCCCTTTTTTCAGACTCTGCAGACTTCATCTGACAACCATGACTTTTCATGGAGAGTGGGTTGGCAACTACATCAGTCATTTCCCTCAGGACCCTGGGATGCATCTCATCAGGTTCCACAGATTTAGGTACGTTTGGGATCCTCATGTGGTCTTGATGCTGATCTTCACTTGCAAGGGGTGGGACCTAGTCCCCACCTTGAGGTTCAGGGGATTGAGCTATCTATACTCCTAGAAATTTTTATCTTTCTAGAATGGGAGTATATCTAATCTATATCTAATCAATGTTTATAAATATATGAGGGCTGGATGTGAAGAGGGAGGGAACAGGCTCTTACCAGTTGCACCCTGTGATAGGACAAGGGGCAATGGATGTAAACTACAGCACAGGAAGTTCCACCATGAGGAGAAACTTCTTTACTGTAAGGGTCACAGAGCACTGGAACAGCCTCCCCAGGGAGGCTGTGGAGTCTTTCTCTGGAGACTTTCAAGACCCACCTGGATGTGTTCTTGTGTGACCTGCGCAAGATTATATGGTCCTGCTTTGCTGGGAGGATGGGGTTGGACTCAATGATCTATGGAAGTCCCTTCCAACCCCTGACATCCTGTGATCCTAGTCAAATGCATAGATGCCTTCATCTCAACATTAATCTAACACAGATTTAATAAAGGTTATCAGGAAATTGTCATCACAAGAACAATTAAACCAGAGTAATACACATAATTAGGCATTTAACTTATGCTGAAGTTAAATAATTTAAGTTTTAGATTATTCATATTTTAAAGTATCAGAAGTACACCTTTGTTGTCAAAATTAACCTTATTATAAATACCATTATGTACACACAGGAAATTCAGTCTCAGCTTCATATCAAATATGTATTCTCTTACATTAGCTAGTGAAGCTTTGTGTATTCCTATTTTATCAAAATAATACATAATTGTTTATTTTCTTCAATATGTCTTCTGATTTTGGTGACATTATAAAATTTTTTATGTTCCACACAAAGCTGTAAAAATCAGTCTTGCAAAACAACAGAATGTGTATTAAGAACTGCATCCAAACCCCAAGTATTTTGAAATATCAGATGATACATGGAAGCCAAGTCACAGTCAGTTTTGACTCTTGTGACTTAAAAAAAAAAATTTGAAAGTTCATCTTTTGATTTAAAGAAAGAAGCTGCCACTGTGGCTGGTTTACTACTGAAGCAGCCATACAGATCAAATCCTCTAGATCTTGAATCTAGTTCCACATGTACTCCCAGTCCTTTTGATAGAATACAGTAACATCAAAGTCACATTTCTGCAATAAAGTATCCTGGATTCTTTTAGCCCTCATAATCCCAGTATGTGGTTCCTGGCTTCAATAATATTTTGAATTTCTATTTGTAGGCATAGGCAATTTTTATTTACTCAAGTGTATACTGAGCAGGATGTCTACTACTCATTCTATGACTACTACTGTCAAGAAGTACTTCCGCAGCTGTTCTATGGAGGCTTTCTAGATGCATAATTTTGTGAAGTTTGGGATGGGTTTTTTTTGGTTTATCACTATTACATCATGACTGTTAATACTATATCTTCCAGAAGCACAGAACTGGAGACAAAATTTATCCATTGAAAAGCAGTTATTAATTGTCTCTTCGTCTCCAGACAGAGCACAGCAATACCTATCTATCCTACCTTTGAACTTCACACAGTGTTTTGTTTAAAGCAAAGTTGCACATGAAACAAATGCTTTGTAGGGTCCATAGGTTTCTTTCTTAATAAATCTTTATATTACAAAACCTGGAAATGAATTTCTCTATCAGGTCTTCAACTCAATCAAAGACTCAGAGCTGAACAACCTCTTTTTCTCTAATCTTCTGGTAACCAGAATTCTCACGTAGGTGTCGATTCTGTCTTTCGATTATAGTTTAGATCCCATCTCACTGCTTAAGAGGTGTATCTGAAGTGTGATATTTTAAAATTGGATAAATAAATTTCTCCCCTAAATAAAATGCGTTATAAACATAAAAGATTCAATAAACAATGAAATTGAATGTGAGTAAAGGCTTGCAGTGCCTGATATCTTCTACTAGCTGTACAGCAAATCTACAGTTCTGTGTCAGATAAAGAGGTTTTATACATTTGTGGGGGAAAAAAAAGAGTTCTTCACTCAGAAAACTCTTTAAGCTACTCATAGGATTTCCTCTCTGTATCCATAAGAATTCCATAGTCTTAAAACTATTTTCTCCCTAGGTTTTGGACATCCTATTCAACAATACAAGAAGAATATATGCAAGGATATAAAAAGTAATTCTTCTCTTTATGTGGAATATCCCTGCTTTTTCTCCAAATACCTGAGGATTGAATTAAGGGAGAGGAGATTCAGCAATCTTTATGATATGGGGAAGGAGAGTTAATTTACTTCTCTTTCCTCTTCCCCTCCTTGTATTATTACTTCTCTTTCCTCATAGGTAAACTCAAGAAAAGTGGGTTAGATGATTGGGATCATGAGGTGGATTGGTAACTGGCTCAACAATAAGAGTTCGGAGTTGTGATCAGCAGTGCAGAGTCCAGTTGGAAACCAGTGTTGTTTCCCAGGCATCATTACCGCATCCAGATTTGTTCAGTATCTTCATCAATGACCTGAATGGGAGGGGATTGAGAGTACCTTCAGCAAGTTCGCTGATGATACAAAGCCAGGAGGGTGGCTGACACACTGGGAGGCTCTGCTGCCATCCAATGAGATCTGGACAGTGCCTGAGTGAAGGCAATCTTCATGAAGTTCAGTAAGGACAAGTGTAGAGCCCTACATCAGGAAGCAATAACACCAAATACCAATAGAAACTAGTGGTCATCCTTCTGAAATGCAGCTCCATAGAGAAAGACCTTGGAGTCCTAGTGGAGAGCAAGGTATCCATGGGACAGCAATGTGCCCTTGTGGCCAAGCGGGCCACCAGCATCCTGGGGTGCATTAGGAAAAGTGTGTTCAGAAGGTTTAGGGAGGTTCTCCTCCCCCTCTATTCTGCCCTGCTAAGACCATGCCTGGAATACTGTGTTCAGTTTTGGGATCCCCAGTTCAAGAGAGACAGGACTCTGCTGGAGAGAGTCCAAAGGAGAGCTGCAAACATGACTTTGGGACTTGAACACCTCTCCAGTGAGGAAAGACTGAGAGACCTGGGGCTGTTTAGTTATGAGAAGAGAAGGCTGAGAGGGGATCTTATCAATGTCTATAAACATCTGAGGGGTGGATGTCAAGATGAAAGTGACAGTCTCTTTTTGTGGTGCCCAGAGATAGGACAAGGAACAACACATACAAACTACAACACAGGAGATTCCACCTCAGCATGAGGAGACACTTCTTTACAGTGAGGGTGGTGGAGCACTGGAACAGACTGCCCAGAGAGGTTGTGGAGTCTCCTTCTCTGGAGACTTTCAAACCCTTCTGGATGTGTTGCTGTGTGGCCTCTCCTAGCTGATCCTGCTTTGGCAGGACATTTGGATTTAATGGTCTCTGGAGGTGCCTTCCAATCCCTAATATTCTGTGATTCTATGATTCTGTTATTTAAAATACAATTAACCTGTGTTTGAAACAGTTGGGTATTTTCCGGTGACTTAATAATGCAATTTCACTTGCTTTTTTGTTACAGTAATCCTGAACAGTCAATACTGCTGAGTTCATCATAAACCAGAAGGGAGATCTGCAATACAGCATTTTAAACCTTGACAACATATGCTCATTGCTTGCTCATATTGTTATTTCCACAACAGAAGTTCCCCTAGACTCTAGTTGTAGGTGTGGGGCAAACAAACAAACAAAAAACCCCATAGGAAATTAACTTTACAAGGGTTTTGTTAATGGTTTTTGATTGTTTATAAACAGTGGTGCTGTTTATGAATGAGTTTCACTCCAAATGAATTTCAGCTGTTAAGAAAATAATTGTCCATGCACGTTTATGAAAGCTAGTTCAGTGAAAGCCTCATGTATTGACTGAATGTCAACTCCTGTGTTCAATGTATTGGTTTCTATTTTAATTGCTCTTTTAAAAAAATGAATCATGAGGAAAACAATGAATGAAAATTTTGCATACATTTCTGTATAATTTCAATGGGCTCGAATCTCCAATTTTTATATTTTTTTTTTAAATAAAATTACCTTCAGTACTGATTACTACTTAGAAGTCCCAGAGCTTCCAAAAACTAAGTGAATTTCTTTAATAGCCACCAGGTGGCAATCATAAACTTAGCCGGCTCTAATCAGCTCTGCTGAAGCAGTTACTGCAGCCTGAGAATATGCTGTAAGCATAAAGCAGAGAAAGATATCTCCATGGTGACTATTATACTGTGTTGTCTGTCATGAGTGAAACTAGGTGAAACCATGTTCATGCTTCTAAATTACTTATTTCATGTCATTAAATCCTGAGCAGCTAACCTTGAAAAAATGTGTTCTGCTGAAACATGTACTTTGTCTTACAAAGGGCTTGTAGATAGCTTATTACTCATGTGGTATTTTCAGCCTTTTGGACAGTGACCATAATGAGCATTCTTGCAAAATATATATATATTTTAAAATTGTCTTTTCTATCCAAGTAAAATAGCTAATTTATACTAATTCTGCCTGAAGTACTTGTTTTTCCTTGTCTTCTGTCAAGCCTTTCCATGAGCCATTGCAGATCTGTGCTGGGCAGGTAAAGAGATTCTGCACTTCCCCTCTTATGTCATTTGGTTTTGAAAAGCTGAGAAGCCTGTAACAGCCACTCCACTGTGAAATAATTGGAAATAATAAGAGAACTCAGAGAAACAAGGAAACAGCAAGAGTAGAGTAGGAACTGTTCAAAGGTCTTAGTATCAGATACAGGGAGGGGAAATTCATTGTACAATAAGCTTTGAAGGACGTCGATTTTAAAGCACAGAAATAAGACACTTTCTTACTCATCCTACTTGTAGGCAGAAGTCTCTTTCAGAGGTAGCAGTCTTGACATGAAAAACTAATACTAATGAGACCATCTCAATCTACATGAGGTACCCTAATGATAGGAAACTATCTTATAGAATGACACCGACTGTGACTGTGACCGACTACCGTTTTCTACTTTAAGTGTTCTTCAATATCCTTCTGGAGCATTTGTTAGGTACAAGGTAGCAGACATCTCGTTGATGTAGAAATTCCTGTGATCATGTAGTCTGTTGTATCTTTTGGCTTTTCATTGCCCTCCAGCGTACACATGGTATTGCATCTCATTCCCTGTCAAAGACAAATTTCCAAAGTACATTTCCATTACAGTTTTAACCTCTCCTCTGTTGCTCAAAGATAAAATTCACTGCTTAAAATCAAATTTAGAGCAACTACAAAGGTTTAATGTTACTCCTCAAAAAAAAAAAAAA
>WBNM01014008.1:0-99559 GCA_013399055.1 Ramphastos sulfuratus
TGGTGATCCTGAGAGTCTCTTCCGACTTGGACATTTCTGTGATTCTGCGAATATTTAGTGATTTGGAAAACAATTGTTCAGTACTATTCTGTTCAGGCTTCTTTTGGCAATTATCACTTTCATCTTCAAGTAATTTAAAAGAAAACACTGTCACTATAATCAGAAAAGTGACTGGAAAAGCAATATGCTTTACTTGAGAGAAAATCTCTACTTACTAGGCCCACAGAGCCACCTTACTCAGTACCTCTAATATCAGGTGTAAAAAATGCACCTGACAACTAAAGCTGAAAGAATGTGTACACACCCAGGCAAGCACATTTCCTGACATATGTGTACACTATTACAGCTGTTGGCTAATGTCAGTCTTCCACAGCCAAAAAACCTACCCTGTCAGACTACCATTGGAGTGACAATAAGCACCAAGGCTCGTACTTCAAAAAAAAAAAAAAAGGAAAGAAAATGCCCATGTAGGATTTTATATGTAAATACACAAATGCATACATGTGTATGCACACACACACACAGATACGTATTTTATCTTCAGCCTGTTTTCACGAACAGTTTGTTTTTCTCACTGGCAATAATGAGACTACAAACGTAACATAAAAAGGTGTGTTCCTCTGTGACAATGAAATAAGAGCAGGGTAAAAAGTCTGCTGCTGAGTGATACCACTGTTTACCACTATGCAGAGAAGGATGCACTGTTGACTGATAGATCACTGTCTTTCACCCATGTTTCAAACTGTCTTGGACAATCCAAAAATGGCACCCACACATCTATGCAAATGTTTTCATTAAGAAAAGAATGAGACTGCAGCTATTGTCAAACTCGCTTAATTTTAAAAACAGCTCGATTTATTTTTTCCCTCTATGTGATGTGACAAAATATTAAAACTTGATGTAACAATAAAAAGTCTGTGTCAACAGGCACTGAGCAACCTCATCCTGAGCCTCAGGTCCCAACAGGAAAGGTAGATTCTAGTGATACCTCCAAGTGCAGAAAAATAAGCCAAATATGTTCAGTTCGAGCACTACTGAACTTCAACAGTTTTAACTAGTTAGAAAGGCAATTTGTGGTAGATACATTACAGAAAAGTTCTTGGCTTCCAGCTGTGCAACAGGAAAAACTCTGTGCAAATAAACAGCTGTAATTTGTTGCAGAAATATGCAGCCTTCATATGTATATAAATATATAAACTATACATAAAACACACACACAAAAAAAAGTATAAGATGTTCTGACTTCATGGTGTCAGAGACTGCCCCTTTTACTTGGTGAAGAGAATCTCCCTACTGAATAATAGTTACTCATATTCACATTATTATTCACGGTATGGGTATTAACCAGGGTTTTTTTATAAACATTCCCTAATGCACTGCCTGCATTAATATCTTTAAGAGCCTTGAATTAGCATTCTTGGTGTGTGTTTCTGATCTGTTCAGTAAATAAACTAATGCACTTGATGACGGTCTGTTGTTGTATTACTAATAGAGGATTTACTGTATCTTTTGATAGCCCATAACACTTTGAACCTACTATAAGCACCGAGTATTGTCATTTACTAAAACATTTACTAAACTGAGAGATGGCAGCGTCTGAAGTGCATTTCACTAATTGTCACTGTTCCCAAAGTTTGAGTTCTACAAGCGCATTTATGCCAGACACATTATAGTGCAGTTCTGTAAAAACAGTTAGTAACTTCCAAACCCCATAAATGAGTTCTGTACTTTCTTTAAGTTTTTACACAGAATGAGTATAAAACCTGTCTTCTTCAACTTACCCTTTTTTACAGAAAACTTATTTCTGAAAAAAAAAAACACTTTCCAAAGAATACTACAGCAACCATATGAGTGCCAACAGGGTTAAAAGTTTTCTTTCTTGAACTTTAACAATAATTATACATCAGTAGATAGACTTACCAGCAATAAAGTGGGTTCAACATCAGAAGATACTGTGAAAAAGAAAGCTGGAAGCTTCAGTCTAGTATATATTAATACTAGCAGAGAGCTGTAGCTCGAGTAACTCATGCAATGTAATGTTCTGGATGCTGCTACAGGTTTGTTTGACTTTTGAAACTACTACAATTACAGCTTAAATTATTGTATAGCTTCTTTTGTTTAAGTGTTTGGAAACCGTCTTTCTGTGGATTAGCTCTTTCTGCTTTCTGCAATACCTGACTTCTCCACAAAGTTTCAGCAGGAATCCTATTTGTATATGACTACTATTCATAGTCAGAACCATTAGTGAAAAGTTAGTCTCGCACTGTGCATAGCAAGTTCACATACAGTCAGTAGACTTGTGGTCTGTCTTCTTATTGCATGCATTTTGAGGCCAGTATCTTGCCAAGAGTACCAGAGTTTCCCACTGAAACAAAATTTCTTAAAAGCAGTTAAAAGTACATAACATGAGCCAAGGAGTGACACAGAAGATTTCAGTGATGATGCCATTTAAAACAGTTGAGCTAGAGTCTGTCCGGAGAATGAGGATATTTTGGTTATCGTACAATTGTCTCTGGTTTTGTTATATGCCCACAGTAAGCTTTGGCTTTTCTCCTGAAAGTTGCAACAATGTTGTAAAAGGTATGTGAAACAAACATATTGCCAAAAAATCCTGTAACTCCATTTGAGCTTTTTATCACAATAAGGAACTAAGAAGCTGCCCGTGCCGTTTTCAAAAAAACACAGTAGGTTATCAATATTTCAAATATCCCAGAACTATAACATCCTTCAGTGATGCACTAATGTGAAGAAATAAACTCCTGCTTTAATGAACCATGGAATCTATGTACTAGAATCCAAGACGTGAGCTGCCCCAAAACCTACCAAGAAACAGAAAGGGTAACTGACACAAACGCACACTGCCTTCCACTCCAGATCTCAGGTTACACATAAACTGCAGCCAAGATTTAAAAAGAGATCAAGGGGAGCTGGAAATTAACTGCTACAGGACTACCAGAAACCAAAAAGGAATGTTCTTTGTGTCAGAGCAGTTTTCTGGAATTCTAACTGGCAACTGTTTTTAGAAAATTCTTTCTCTGTGTGTGTTTTGAAGTAAAACCCATTGTGCTCACCATTGAACACAGTGGCATCAGAAGTGAGCACGGTAGCAGAATTGATCATAGAATTACTTATATACATCACAGGTTCATAAAAAAGGATAGCCAATGCAAACAAATATTCAGAAGTAATTGTAAACCCATAAGCAGTAGGAATTACCCACATCAAATTTCAAACCAGCATGAAACACCAAGATCTCTTCGTCTTGGGAAAAGGGCTGTACAGTCTGTGTGGGTTTCTGATTGCCAAGATAACATAGCTGTGCTGTGCCTACAGAATGCCCTACCTGGCTTGGAGTGGAGAAGTTGACAATGAAAAGTATCTCTTCTCAATCACTGGCATTACTAATTCATTGAACATTTGGGAAAGGGACAACTGCAAAGAAAAGCAAGCTCTGGCCAACTCTGTTTTATTTGAAGATCATCATCTGAGATGCCATGGCTGTAGAAATACAGGAAATAACAAGCATTTCAGAATATCTACTCCCAAGCTGAAAAGGCAAGGTAAATAAATGTTTAAATTCTGTCTGAATCCCTAAACTGCTACTATGGCATCACTGCTTCTACAAGGAAAGCTGCTTGCAATGATGAGGCCAGGGAATATCTCCTCCATTCATATTAATTATGGGACTAATTCACCATCCACAAGAGGGTAACTTGCAATGCAGCAAACTAATGAAACCATCTGTGTTCTGAGACTCAAAGACATTTGCTTATTGCTTTTCCAAGAGAACAAACGTTGAGAAGACATTACTCTTCAGGGGTTATTTGTGAAACCATACATTCTAAAACGTAAAACTGAAATACTTATATCAAGAACAGTCATATATAGTCAAATTTATTACATATTTCTTGGGGCATGATCCAAAAAGAATGTTCTCCTTATGGCTGCTAGCCCATATGAAAGCACTAAAAAGCCTTTGGGGCTCTACAGCTGCAAGAGAGATTTGCATACTGAGAGATAGGTGAGGCTGGTTGCAAGCTTTTTGGCAGTACTTTAATTAATCTTTTTTTTAAAAATTAAGACAGAAAGAAAACAGATGGTGATTTCAACCAGGTCTTCTTTGGAAATAGTTCCCAGAATGAAATTTCTGGTGAAAATAGAAGGGGAAAACCAGTTCCAGAGCAGTGAGACTGGGGATTCACATACCTATTATCCACTCAGATTATGGATTTTATCACTAGATTAATTCCCTGACAACGTATCATAGGTTACGATGGAGGAAAGAAGAAGGGAAAGAGTGGGGAGTAATGCCATCCAGAGGGACCTGGACAGGCTGGAGAGGTAGGCCCAAGCCAACCTCATGAAATTCAACAAGGCCAAGTGTAAGGTCCTGCACCTGGGTAGGCACAATCCCAAGCACAANTTGGAACTAGATGATCTTTGAGGTCTCTTCCAACCTCATCATTCTGTGATTCTATGATTCTATGAATAAAACATAGGCTGAAACCTGAATCATCTTCATTCCCCAGTTAGCCCTGACTAATGTTATAGAGTCTGCAAAATTTATATGATAGTATTCCTTGTACCAGATAGAGTGGAGTAAATTCTATCAAGTAAGGGAAAAAAAAAAAAATCAGGTCCCACTTGTTAGGAAACATAGTTCTAATAACTTCTGAACTCAACTGTTCAAATAAAATCAAAAAATCTAAACACATTTTTCTTCCCTCACCAATGAAGTAAGACAGGAGGATTAGACTTCTTTTGCACCTTTTGAAAAGTTACTTTTTGCTTTCTCCAGTGCTGGAACTGACCTGTACAGGAGAAGACTATTCTCCTCCTAGCTCTATTTGGAAGACAAGAACATGAAGCACCAATGAGAACTGGTATCCACTCCCCTCAATTTCCAGTCCTTTTGATTTCTCAAATTGTAATCAACTGTCTATCCTATCTTATTATGATATTCAAGATATATTCAAGAAAACATTTTACTCTATCAGCATAGCTATTTCCTATTCTTATTTTAGCAAATTAAAAAGGCTGCGTTCAAAGATTTGAACATGGCAACAACTGGACACAGCAATGTTAATGCTGGTGTATAAACACCAAGCAGCAATCTCACGCCAATGGCAGGTAGCAAGTAACCTTATTAATGTCAAACAGTTGTGGCCATTAGTCACATTAGTCAAATAAAGCAGAATAAACCCCAGAAAATCCCCTAAGAACTGGCTAGTAAGGACTGTATTGCAATAGAAAGAAGCATTATGGTTGGTGTCAATATCATTAGCTTACTAGTACTTCTCAATGTCTCTCTCTTTTTTACTCTCCTGTGTAATTTGCTTATGCCTAACAGATGAACCTACTGAAAGATTCTTCTCTCTGTCTTCAGTACATAGTCCCCCACACTTTTGCAGATATTTTCTTAGGCTATATAAAAGACATGTGGAACTTGCAGGGAGCATATAACACAGCCTTACACTGAAAATGCTACACTAGTTCTCTTTCAACACTCTGCCTTCAGCAGCCCAGAGCAGATGCCCAGTAAAACAGTAAGAAACAGGCCAGCTGAAAGTGTTTTGGTTTTTTTCACTGATAGTGTCCAAGACTCATAGGTATTTTCAGTTCTAAAACTTACTAATCCAAATGTGCCTCTATCTGTTTAGTTACCCTCCACAGATCCATAATTATGTCTATTCTCTCTTTGAAACCATGTAAACTTTCAGTAGTTTCCACTGTGCTAGCATAACATAAGTTTCCAGGAACTTAATGACGATGAAGACAACAGCAGTGTTCAAACTCTTCCTCCCTCAGTTCAGTTCAGTTCATCTCATCTATCTGCCTGAAATCTACTTAACAATCCCTGCAGAGAAGTGACCTTCGCAACCCAGTTCTCAGGAAAGAAAGTGAAATTTCATTCTTTAGAAATGTATCAGATGAAAGTTACTGAGAAAAAAAACCAACCAAACAAAAAAAAACAACTTAGAGGAAGATATCTTGCTGCAAAAGCTACATACTACTTTCACCACAAGCTACACCATCCTAAGACTGTATTATGCTATCAAAGTGCTCAGTGTATTTTTAGGAATTAATTATAAAGAATTCCAGCAAATGCTCTTAATATTCTTTTGTTTGGCAAGTGACATTACTTCCACTCCATGGTTAAGACAGCAAATTATCAGACACCTTAAAGAATGCCAAACCCAGAAAAATTCCCTTCTAACACCAGCAGCCTCGCCAAGTACCACTCAGTTTCCAACCTCCTCTTCCCTGGCAATGTCTTTATGAAGGTAATTGCATCCAAAAGCTAACAGCACCTATCCCTTGCCAATGCCCTGGCTCCTTGACATACAGGCATCAGACCAAAACACAATAGAAGAACATACCCAGTCCACATGCTCCTGGCTTGGGACTGAAAACAAACCTCAAAGTGGATATCCTCTGGGGCTCTGACAGAAGTGATTGGCTGATTCTAGTAAGACTCACGTGAAGCTTAGTAAGAAAGTACAGTACAGCAGTTCTTTTCCCAGACCAGCTGAATTGAGTGCTACTCATTCTCCTGCGCAGCCCCAGAAATCCTGTATTCTACAATCCCACAAACTTCAACACTTTTCTCCCTGCCAGTTAAACCTCAAGACAGTTTCACATAGGGCAGATGAATGATGCTAGAAGTTCATGTACCCACAAATAGACAGACGATATTCTATTATGCCTCTACCTCTGCTTAAACGAAGGGTTTCAGGGAAGTAAGGCGGTTTCCATTTTCTGTTCCTACTTGGCAGAAGATGAAGTTCCAATACTGCCAGCAGTGACTCTAATGCACGATAAAGTGTTATGTTCAACTTTCAAGCAGGAAGTTTTATGATGGAACTAGTAGTAGATTTCTCTGCTTTCTATATCTCTTTACATTCTGGAACACTGGAGTTCATCAAACATTGGGACATCTGGTCTTGCTCCACAAGGCTGCAAAATGAAAGCCTATACAGCTTTTCTGCTGCTATCCCCAGGGCACTGTTGCTATCCCCAGGGCACTGTTGCTGGCAGCAAGACTACTCCTTGCTGAAGTAACCTGGAGTTGAGACTAAGGGTTGGCAAGACTGGACTCACTAAAGGATGTGGTATGTTCTTCTAAATTCCTACTCCAAATGCTAAACAGTACTTTAAAAACAGCATTTTAAAACATGTTGAAGGGGAGCCTGCCTCCAGGTTCCCTAACCCAGAGGTTACAAAGCATCCTTCAAAATGACAAGGAGTAATGCCTTTGGCTTTTCTTGCACTCACAAACACATAGTTTAAAACAAAAATAAATGGTCTATAGTCAAATGCTCCAAGTTTTACGAAATCTGTGAAGATATTTTCCCACCTTGTTTTAGGTGTAAGTTTGCTATTTTCAGCTTTCAGATCATCATCTTACATAATTTATGTCACTTATTTAATATAGAAATAAAAGGCTACTCATAACGTCCCACATAGTATGAATAGAAACAACATTGAAGTCTGCAGCCAAAAGTGGCTTCGAGCCTGCATCATCCCTTGCAAAATTTAAAATAAATACCTAAATAAATAAATATCCCGTTATAAAATTACTTGGAAAAGAGCTTAGTATGTTATTTGACTTGTTGTGCCTTCAGATCTCTAAGTTTTATTTTCAGATTTCCAGTATATGTTTCTGTGTTTCGTACTACAAGAATAAAGCCTTTTGTATACTAGTCTATGATAGTTTTCCCCCTTTATGTATTTACATGCAACACAACATATTCCACCACATGCAGAGAATACTTTGATCATGTACAGGGTACAAAACTGTACAGCTACAATGCAGCTGCTTTCCCTAATGTTTGGAGAGATCCATAAAATATTTGCTTGTATGCAACAGCCCAGCAACACACGAGTACTTCAAGATTAGAATGTGGTTCATTTGGCATTTAGAAACAAAATCACACTGAGTTAGTTGTAGCTTATTTCAGACAAACACTTCTTCTGAGAGCCAAAATTAGAAGACACTAGAAGATAGTAGAAGTCACTCCTTGCTCACTAAGTCGCTAAAGAGTGATAGTATTTATAGAATCATAGAATCATAGAATGGTAAGGTTGGAAGGAGACCTCAAGGATCATCTAGTTCCAACCCCCTGCCATAGGCAGGGACACCTCCCACTAGCACAGGTCACTCAAGGCCTCGTCCGACCTGGCCTTGAACACCTCCAGGGAGGGAGCAGCCACAACCTCCCTGGGCAACCTGTTCCAGTGTCTCACCACCCTCACTGTAAAGNTTTCTGTCACGCTTCTTTGTCTTACCCCAATAAAAGAACATATAGTAGCACAGCTCAAATGTAAGTCCATGAAAATACAAATAATCTTTTGTCTGAACAGTGTGGAAGAGCAAAGTCTGGCTTTGATCTTCTCATGTATTTTTATTTTCAGAGAATCCCTGAGAGGACTGCTTACACTGTAATTTCATTCAAAAATATTCTGAATGTCAATTTCATAACAAATTAATAATGTGTTCAAAATGTGCTCTGAGGTGACATGAAAAGTATTAAAAATGAACCTATTTGTATTTTACAATGTATGTGTGAAGAAGCTGGTAGCTCAGACTTTGAGGTAAGATAACTGGAATAACAAGGAATAAATGCAGTATTTGAAGATTTTTATAAAAATAAAGTTATTTGGGATTTTGTCTCTTTCTTTCTCTGCCCATCACTGACAAAATTCTGAAAATTGTGAACTGAAAGGAAATTTCCTTAGATTGAAGGAATGTTGATAAAACTAAACTGAGGCATTGCCAGTTTAAGAGAACTAAAATAATCACAGCTTGTACTGATTATATGTACTTAGCAGTGCAAAATAATGTTGATAACCAATTACGCTCTTTAACTACTAACAGTAGTATCTTTGTTCTCAAACAAAGACAGATGTACATGTTCTGGAACTTATATTTACCTGGTGGATTCTTGGCAGGATCATTGTGGCTTGGACTTCCTGGTTGTCCAGAATCTATAAAGAAATGAAAGAAATGTTTTACTAATTTGTTTTGAAAGTGAATCACAGCCTTTTAATACCCTTCTTCAGCATTAAACTAATACCTAACTTTTGTTCTTTAAAGGTCATTTCGCTGATTTTCCTCTTGAAAGCATTATTGAATAAACACACTATACGTAACCCATTTCATGAAGAAGCAGAAACATTGTGAAAGATGCAATGATCCTAATAAGAGGAATTCATAGATCACTGAATAAGGACAAGAGAGCTGTTCAAGTAAATACTCAAGTTGCAAACACATACAGAAGAGTACCTTTTCACTCTCTTTTCCTCCATCCCTCAAATGTAACATTGCATAATCACTAAAACAGAAGTACTTTCTTCTCATGCATGACCAGAAATATGTACTGTATCAGGCAACTAATGGTGTATGTGTTAATGAGTCCCATTTCTTTACTTTTTCCTTAAATCACAAAAGGCCTATGCTGCTTCCACAGGATCAGGACTGCACCGAAGACATGACAGTACATTTTAATACAATATAGGCTTTGTATTCTTAGTTTGTGAGAATTGCAATTGTGAAATTAAGATTATGTAACATTAAAAAACCCCACAAAACAGACACTGTAGACTTCAAAGAGCGTTCTTTTCATGACCATGCACCTAATGAAGCAAGAGGACACTATAATTTGATGTCAACACATGAAATAAATTATATCCTTTGCTTTTAAAAATATCTAATTTTTATTGCATTTCAACATAAATAATACAACAAAACCCTGCTGCACTGCAATAAAATGTTATTAAGAAAGTAAGACATGAGAGACACTCTCGTATGTAAAGAGAAGGAGCACAACCATTTCTTCTGAATATAAGTATCTAAACTGAAGCAGTTTCACAGTCTGAATATATTTTTTTGTTTTTGTATCACAGTCCTTGATAGTACCATGTAACCAAGAGATTCCATCATAGCACTACAAAATTTGTTACTGCCAAAGAGACACAAGGGGGAAGTCAGACTTTTTGAATGTATTGCTGCATACAAAGAAAAAAAACAACAAAAAACCCAAAAAACAAAACAAAACCGAAAAAATTCAGAAAATAATAAAAGTATATACTAATGGATACTTGTCCTTCATTCCTCATAACTTTTTCTTAAAGCCATTGGAGCCCTCAACCTAGAATAAACCTGCTACAAGAAATTCATCAAAATATGTTGCCATCTGCTACGAAGCTTACTAAACATAGCTTGACATACATGTCTCTAAGTTTACTCAAGCTTCATGCTGAGATGGAAGCCCACTTCACAGTTCAGGTTCTACTGAATTCATCTGAATGATGAAGGATGTGAGGATCTATCAGAGAATCAGAAGACCAAGACACATGTGAAATCCAGTTCAGTAGTATAAAAAGCACAATTTTGCAATACTGAATGAAACCACTCTCAAACACAGTAAAATATACATTGGATAGCTAATTTCACACCAGATTTTCTCTATCTTACTTACTCCTGGATAAGAAGAATGAAGGACAGGCTTCCCAGTAAGATTCTGCACATGCTAGTCTGGGTACTTTAGAATCCAAACACAGAGCACAACAGGTGCTCTACAGTGTGCCTACTTCTATTCACAAGAAGGCACAGCACATCCTTTTGAAAAAATAAAAGCAAATTAATTTAAGAACTCAATGAGCTACAAGAAATGCTAAAACTACGATGCTTCTCTGCGTATGGACCTTTATGCAAATAAATGTCCTGTTCCCTGTGCTGCAATGGGACGGTTCACTCTTCAGGGGGTGAACTTTAATATTCTGCTAATAGGCCTTCTCTGCTTCTGCAAACTGTACACATTATTATTTAAATTAATATTATTAGGGCAGATAAATTTTACACAGCAATGATATGAGTGTAAAATGACTGCAGATGTTTGACTAGATGATGTGTCAGTTTGGCAGCAGATGCACCTAATAAATCCTAGTCTAGGTTGGGAAACAAAGAGATCTGAGACTGGATTAAGAAGGCCTACCAGAAAATAGCCTTTGACATTTTCTCCTGTTCAAATTCACTAAAAAGATGCACAGAAAGAAGAATACTTTTAGCTTTTGCACAACAATTTGCCTTTGCTCCTACTTTTGCATTGCCAACATAGCCACTCTTTGGGTACAGAATTTAAACATTCATGGTAGTTTAAACCAGACTATTTCATATTATAGTAAGATAAACTTAGCACAGAATTTTCCAGTTACAGGGATAAGCAGTTGGCTTTTTTTTATCGTTTGCAAGCCAAACTTAGCTTGGTTTTAAGTTAACTACCAATTTTTACAAATTGGGTCTTAAGAAGTGTTTTGAGCAGTAGAATGTACTAACATATAAATTTATCAGTGGAGTCTCAATATGATCCTGAAAAATTATTTAATTATCTATCTAATTCTTATTTAATCCTTCACTTAAAGTAGTTGAGAAACCAAATAATTGTATTCTGTATGAGCTATATCGAGCTATGTAAGTGCACTGAAAGTAAACAGAGGCATCTCATTTTTAGGATGAAGGACATGGTCTTCATCAGGCACTGGAATGAGCTGCCCAGGGAGGTAGTTGAGTCACCAACCCTGGATGTGTTTAAGGGTCCTTTGTATGTGGTGCTTAGGGATATGGTTTAAGGTGAATTTTGTAGAGTAGGGTTATAGGTTGGACTTCGTGATCCTGAGGGTTTTTTCCATCCTGGATGTTTCTGTGATTCTGTGATACTGTGATACTGTGACTTAAGGTGGCCTGTGGGGATGCAATTCTCTCACTAGTGTCAGTAATTATAAAGTATTCTTCTTATGTGATTGGATGCAAATAGCCTTACAAAGTACAAGGCAGTCATGATAATTATAGGAATAACTTATAAGCAGAACATAGAATGAAAAGAGATATTGGAACAGTGTCCTAAAAGAAGGAGTAAGAGGCATATTCAGAAAGCCATAAAAATTAAGGAAGCAAAAGACACACCAAGATACTTCAAATCTTTCTTTGTCCTCATCTGCACAAGTTCATTCATTAATGACATGAGCCCTGGGTTTAAAAAATTCAGGCTTTGCTTCCAGTGATAGAACAAGACATAAGCCACACTCACTGTCCACCTAGTTGGCTTCGAATTTAATTTTCCCACCAAATAATTCCACGCACACTTAAAAAAAAAGAGTACTTTGTAAGCTTGAAGTTGTAAGCAAAGATCTACAATTATAGCAAATAAAATCCTGTCATGTAAATGTCACGAAACTGAGATTTTCAAATTTGCCATTTAACTCCCAACTGTAAGTTCCCTTAGTTTATTCTTGCTGTCTGATTTTTTGGTGGTGGCGATGGTGCGTGCTTGCTCATTTGTCTTATTGTTTTTAAAACCTGCTTGTCAAATTTTACTGCAAATGTGCTTTTCTTGAAAATAAAGTTCCTCTGCACATATCTCAGATTTACTTTTCTGCTACTGAGTAAAAGCTCAACTACACGTACTATTTCCATAGAATATCTTTCACTGGCACCTCACAACTGTGGTGAGACTATGCTTTAGTCTTCTTGGTACTGACCACCGCAACAGTCAAAAGCTGGTGCCATGATAAATTATTCCTCCATGGATAAATTGTTAACATGAAAACAGTTCAAGCCAGCACTTACTCTTTTCTGGTAGATATTTAGAGTCATAGAATCATAGAATCAGTCAGGGTTGGAAGGGACCACAAGGATCATCTAGTTCCAAGCCCCCCGCCAAAGGCAGAGACACCTCACATTAGATCAGGATGTCTAGAGCCTTATCCAGCCTGGCCTTAAACACCTCGAGAGATGGGGCTTCCATCGCCTCCCTGGGCAACCCATTCCAAGGTCTCACCCACCACCCTCACGGTGAAGAACTTCCTAACATCCAGTCTGAATATACCCACTTCTAGCTTTGTTTCATTCCCTATAGTCCTATCATTACCTGACAACCTAAAATGTCTCTCCCTAGCTTTCTTGTAGGCCCTCTTAAGATACTGAAAGACCACAATGAAGTCACCTTAGAGACTTCTCCTCTCCAGACTGAAAAGCCCCAACTCTCTCAGTCTCTTCTTACAGGAGAGGTGCTCCAGCCCTCTGGTCATGCTTTTGGCCCTTCTCTGGACACATTCCAGCACATCCATATCCCTCTTGCAATAGTGGCTCCAGAACTGGATGCAGTACTCCAGGTGGGGTCTCACCAGTGCAGAGGGGAAGGATCACTTCCCTCAACCTGCTGGCCACACTTCTCTTGATGCAGCCCAGGATTTGCTTGACTTTCTGGCCTGCAAGAGCACACCGACAGCTCATACTGATCTTCTCATCCACCAGCACCCCCAAGTCCCTCTCCTCAGGGCTGCTCTCAAGTCAGTCACTACCCGGCCTATATCAGTGCTTGGGATTGCTTCAACTCAGATGCAGGACCTTGCACTTGGTATTGTTGAACTTCATGAGGTTGGCTTGGGCCCATCTCCAGGCTGTCAAGGTCTCTATGGATATAGTTCACATGTATTTTATCATAACTCAGAATGGCTACCATCAGGACATTCAAATCTTTTAAGTCAAATATCTCTTTCTTTTGATATAAGAGAATGAAGCAAAATGCTGGTATATTTATACTGAATTGTTTCCTACACATTCATTTGTAGGGGCCAGTCCCTATGAACAACTGTGAGTGATAGCAACTCCTCAATATAGCCAGGGTTAAGTAAAACTGATGGCTGCAGCCTGACACTGATGAGGAAAAATACTATCAATTTCCCATGATGTACACTAGGAGAAAGATGCTACATCTTGGCTTCATACAGCAGATGAGTGGAAAGAAAAAAGCTGGTGTTTTGCTGTCCAGTGAGGGATAAGATGCTCTTTCCCGTTGTCTTTGACAAGCAGCAGCAGGAAGAATGCATAACCCAGCAGAGACAAATAAGTAACACTGCTGTTCTCCCTCTTTCTGAGGGGTTCTTGTAAGTCTATTTTTTCAGTTTTTCAGCTGATAAGAGAAGATACTGTCTTAAAAAAAAAAAAAAAGTCAGTTACGCTAAATCTCCCTCTGTCCCCTAATGTACAAGAAATTTTCCTTTTAGCACTCTGAATTAGCATGAATATTGAAAGCCTTGAAAACAAATAGATAATCTATAGAAAGGAAAAATACTTTCTTATATCTTAGAAATAAGCAGATTCTCCACAGGTGTCATACTAATCAAATAAACTTCCTCAGTGGTTTCAATGAACACTTTTCACTTTTCATTTGTCACAAGCTAGGAGACAGCCTTTGCACTCAGTTAGTCTCAGCTGACAGATACTAATTTAATCATTTACCAGCATGTAAATACACTTTTGTTCTTTGATAATCCACAATCTGGGTATGGGGGAGGACAAAGCACCAGAAAGATGTGATATCAGGCAAGTATCAGTTTGATGGTGTCCAAGCCTTAATATACCTACACAGCATCTGACTTGACAATTGATGGAGCCACTAACTATGATCAAGTATTACAACCACCTCCCAGAACCACCTCCCTCAAGACTGCATTGCTGCTTGACATCACAAACTAGAGATAAGTGGATGTACTCCTGAAAACTACAGCATCATAGGGCCCTCTGAGTTTGGGATCCAGCCCCTGTAGGATCAAAGTCTGCTGATCAAGGCTTTACAAAGTCAGAGTATGAATTCTGTCAAGAATTGAGGTAGACCAGTTTCCCTGGGCCCCATCTCCACTGCTAGGCTGTCCTCATTGCGGGGAAGACTTTCCAAATCAGCTCTTCATCTCTCAAAGACCTTTAAAACATTGTCATGGTTCTTCACCTACCAAAAAAAGGCAATGAGGAACACAGCTGACCACTGGTTCCAGAAAGCTAAAGTTGTCGGTTGACTCAGGCAGGTACTGAAGTTTTGGTCCAAGCAGGCCTGTCATTTCACAAGATTGTTCAGGGCTCAGGTATGGAAGTGTTTCCACTGGAAGACACACGGTCCCACAGGCAGAAGCTGTCACAGATTGCATCAGGTTGGAAGGGACCCTTAAGGGTCATCCGGTCCAACCACCTTACAGTCAGCAGGGACACCTTCAGGTAGATGAGGTTACCCAGGGTCACAATGATCTCAAATGTCCTCACAGATGGGGCCTCAACCACATCCCTGGGCAACCTCTTCCAGTGTTTTACCACTTTCATTGTAAAGAACTTCCTCTTTATGTCCAGCCTAAATCTACTCTGCTCCAGTTTCAAACCATTGCAATTCGCACATACTATAACCTCAAGCCCTTCCAAAAAGTCCTTGCCCAAACTCCCTGTAGGTCCCCTTCAGATATTGAAATGTAGCTATAGGATCCATCCAGAACCTTCTCTTTTCCAAATTGAACAGCCCCAATTCTTTTGGCCTGTCTTCACAGGAGAGATGCAGTAGTTCTCTGATGACTTTTGTGGCCCTCCTCTGGACCTGCTCCAGCAGGTCTGTGTCCTTTGTGTGTTGGGCGCCTCAGAGCTGGATGTAGTACTCCAAGTGAGGTCTCATCACAGTTGAGGAGAGTGGCTGAATTATCTATCTCAATCTGCTGGCCATGCTTCTTTTGATGCAACCCAGAATGCAACTGGACTTCTGGGTTGCAAGTATCCATTGTTGGTTCATGTCAAGCTTCACAACCACCAGTATCCCCAAATCATTTCCTTCAGGGCTGCTCACAATTTATTTGGAGTGGGCACAGGGTAAGAGCTACACAGTCATCAGCTGTACCCTTTCACTGCAATCCCCTGAGCCCTGCCATGAAAGACAACTCCACCTGCAACTGGCATGACTGGAAGAAACCCCATGTCTTTCAGCTGAGAGCCCATCTGTCTTCATGGGACATGTTTCCTGGCCCCCACAGTGGGGATCTGCAGCTAGAGTGTCATCACCATGCTTGAGTTGATCAGGGTGACCCCACCATGAAGGCTGACAATAAGATGATGTGTAACGGTCTGGGGTGTCAGAGCTGCACAGGTCATGGTGGGTTCCCTGCTTCATCTCCCCTTTTATCAGCAGCTCGGATCTATGGCTGCCAAATCACCCAACCAGCCATTGTCAAGACTGTTAACTTTTCTTCAGACTGTTTTAATTAGGTAAATAAAAAATGGTAATTAAATCAACATTACGTAATGTGTTTCTGATTTGTAATCTCATTTAAATTAATTAACTGACTCAGCCCTTGTTTAGTTTTTAAACTGCCCTAGTTAAGAAGTGGAGCTCTGGGAGTAAATCCAGTTTTTATACAGTTGAAAGACATTCAAGGACCTAGAAGCACTTACCAGAATCAACATAGCAATAAGCACAGTCAGCTATTCAGCTTTATGTCCCATGCACAGATTTATCTTTTTAATTTAAATTCCCTTGTTTATGTAAAATAAATCACAACACTTATTTATTCAAAATATTTCTTATACAATTTATAAAGACCATATGGTGCTCAGTTTGGAAGCAGAACAACTTTCCCCAGATGTGTCATAAGCTGTGCATGGAAGATATATATACTACATATAAACATATATATACATATATATGTGTGTGTGTGTATGTATGTCTCTATATATGTATGTATATGTGTGCACAAATGTGGATGCACACACATTTTTAAGTTAAAAAAAAGGTTCTATTTTTTCATGGCCTGAAACAAATGTTTCCCATACTTCATAATATTAGCTAAGCTGTTCTTTTCACATACACATTAAGAACTTTAGGCAGGTATATTTCTATACGTAGATTAATGTCCATGAATGAAGTTTCTTTTTGAAACTTTCATAGGAAAGGACGAAGTATGAGATTATCCATCTGGAAGACACTGTGGATATTAGCTACAGTCAGAAACATTTCTTGGAAACCAAGAAATCTTTCACATTTAGGTATTGTATCATAAAGGGCTTTTATTATGGATTCTTCAGAAAATGAAAAGCAAAAGGCGGAACACAGTGAAAGACTTACATAAAAAATACATGATAGACTACAATAACGAAAAGTTCTTACCTGCAGGCAAAGAACTGACATTTGTGTGCACATACCTTCAGCCAATTAATAAACTGGCCAGTCCATTATTGTAGAATCATAGAATGCACTGAGTTGGAAAGGACCTCTGAGGTCATCTAATCCTACTTCTCCTGCAATAAGGATGGACATTCTCAAACAGACCAGATTGTTCAAAGCCCCATCAATCCTGATGTTGAATGTCTCCAGGGATGAGGCCTCCACCACATCCCTGGGCAACCTGTTCCAGTGTTCCATCACTCTTGTAATAAAGGACATCTTCCTAATGTCCAACCTGAATCTAACCTTCTCTAGTTCCAAATCACTGCCCCTTGTCCGAGTGTTACATGCCTTTACAAACAGTCCCTCTCCAGCTCTCCCTCTTCAGGTATTGGAAGGATGCTATAAGGATGCTTTCCTTGGAGCCTTCCCCTTTTCAGGCTGAACATCTCTAACTCTCTCAGCCTGTATTTGTAGGAGAGGTGCTACAGGTCTCTCATCATCTTTAGGGCCCTGTTCTCGATCTGGACACAGCACTCCAGGTGAGGTCTCAAAAGAGCGGAGTAGAGTGGTAGATTCACCTCTCAATCTGCTGGCCATGTTTCTTTTGATGCAGCCCGGAAACAACTTGCCATCTGGGTTGCAAGTGTGCACTGTTGGATCGTGTCAAGCTTTTTGTCCACCCATATACAAAAGTCCCTATTTACAGGGTTGCCCTCCATCATATCATTCCCAAATGTGTTCTGATAATGGGGATTGTCCTGACCCAGGTGCAGAGCCTTGCACTTGGCCATGTTGAAACTCATGAGTTTAGCCCAGACCCATTTCTTCAGCTTGTCCAGGTTCCTCTGGATGACATCCCATGCCTGTGGCATATTGACCATACTACTCAGCTTGGTGTCATCTGCAAACATGCTGAGGGTACACTTGATCCCACTGTAGATAACATTGATGAAGATAATAAACAGCAACAGTCCCAGAACTGACCCCTGAGAAACACCACTTGTATCTCATCTCCATCTGGACATTAAGCTTTTGACCACTACCCATCCAGACAATTCCTTATCCACCAACCAGTCCATCCATCAAATCCATATCTTTTCAACTAAGAGAGAAGGATGATGTGGAGGACAACATCAAAGGCCTTGCAGAAGTCCAGACAGATGACATCCATCGGTCTTCACTTGTCCACTGATGTAGTCACTCCAATGTAGAAAGCAAAGCCATCAAATCACCTCCCTGTCCTCCATGTGTCTTATCAGAACTTCTAAAATGATCTGTTCCATGAACTTCCCAGACATAGTGGTCAGGCTGACAGGCTGGTAGCTCCCAGCCTGCCAGAAACCCTCTTTCTTCCCTTTTTTAAAAATGGGTGCAAAATTTCCCTTCTTCCAGTCACCAGGGACTTCACCTGACTTCCAGGACATTTAAAAGATCATGGAGAGTGGCTTGGCAACTAAATCAGCCAGTTCCCTCAGGACTCTGGGATGCAACTCATCAGGTCCCATAGACTTGTGTATGTTCAGGTTCCTCAGGTGGTCACAAACCTTGTCTTCACTTACAGTGGGAGGGCATTTGTCCCCCTTCTCTGTCTTCAACTTGAGAGGCTTGAGTAAAAAGGTTGCCAGTGAAGGCAAACATATTGTTGAGAGCTACAGCCTTCTCCCCCTCTGTTGTTACTAATTCACTAGTCTTGCTCATCAAGTGGGACACACGTTCTTCAACTTTCTTTTTCTGGTTCACATACCTGTTACTCTTTGCACCCCTTGACAAGTTCAGCTCCAGACACACCCTGGCCTTCCTGACCTTCCTCTGCACAACCAGACACCACCCCTATGCTCTTTTCAAGATACCTGTCTCTGCTCAAACTGCCTATGCAATTCCTTCCTGCCTTGCAGTTCAACCAGGCCTCAACCCAGCCATGCTGCTTTCCCTTCCTTGCCTGATTTCTTNATCTCATCTCCATCTGGACATTAAGCTTTTGACCACTACCCATCCAGACAATTCCTTATCCACCAACCAGTCCATCCATCAAATCCATATCTTTTCAACTAAGAGAGAAGGATGATGTGGAGGACAACATCAAAGGCCTTGCAGAAGTCCAGACAGATGACATCCATCGGTCTTCACTTGTCCACTGATGTAGTCACTCCAATGTAGAAAGCAAAGCCATCAAATCACCTCCCTGTCCTCCATGTGTCTTATCAGAACTTCTAAAATGATCTGTTCCATGAACTTCCCAGACATAGTGGTCAGGCTGACAGGCTGGTAGCTCCCAGCCTGCCAGAAACCCTCTTTCTTCCCTTTTTTAAAAATGGGTGCAAAATTTCCCTTCTTCCAGTCNGTGCCTTCTGAACAGCTTGTAGCCATCAACAGCCACACGTCCATCATAGGATTCATCCCACCAAGTTTCAGTAATGGCCACTATATCATAGCTTTCTAGCTGGACAGAAGCTTCCAGCTCCTCCTGTTTATTGCCCATGCTGCATGTGTTTGTGTAGAGGCACTTCAGCTGGGCTGTTGGCTGCGTCACCTTCTTAGAGAAGCACCCCCTAATTCCCTTAAGGTGTTTCACTGATGTTTCCTTGTAGGCTTCTACTACCTGAGGAGCCCCTGGCTTGTCTTTGTAAGACTTTGACTGTGCTGCTTTGTCCCTAGCATGCCTCAGGACAACAAGTTGGAGGCTCTTACTCACATCTTGTCCCTCTAACCCTGGTGTGTTATTTTATTCCACAGGTTGTCACAGACAAGTATGATACTGTTACATCTTTCCTCCTTCACATCTAGCTTAAAGCTGTCTCAGTCAATCTTGCGATTTCATGAGCAAAACCCATCTTTCCACTTTGAGAAAGATGTTTCCTATTAGATGTCAACAATCCTGGTGCCATGTAGGCCATCACCTTAATAAAAAAAAAAATAAAAAATAGTGATGGCAATGCCAGCCACAAAACCATACACTATTAGGATGGATCTGTCCCTTCCATTGTCACTGCCTGCAACTGTAAGGTAGATAAACTCATGTTTCATTATGTTGTGAGAGACAGAGGTTAGCTCTCACCTTCTTGCAACGTGTATTACTAAGAACTACGGAGATTCTCATTTCATGGAAGGCAACTTGGATTTTATCATTGACTGCCACGAAGTCAGAATTTCATTTTCTGTTGCTTTTTGGAGTAGTAAAACAAAAAGAGTTTAGGGAAATAACATATACACTTCCACTATATAAGGTGGTATTTTTTGAAATTATATAATGAGACTCCATTTTTAGTCTGAAGTGCATTGCTTCATCTCCTAAAACAAACAGTAATAAAATACTTGGTCATTTGGAAAATTACAATCATATGCTACTTTCCAAGACTAAAACATCACCTGACAAAGAACCCACAAAGTAGTTTAAAAAAATGAGAGCAGAGCTTCACTAGGCCTCTCTTTTATTCTGCAGACAGACATCTCCTAAAGTGCTAAGTACGCCAACACACTTTACAGTAATGAGGAAAATTATCAGCAATTAAACTAAAATGTTGACATTTTGTATATCATGGAAACTCAAAAATTAGACTAGAGCACTGCAGTGTCTATATTCTTCAGTCCAGCTATGAACAGCATGAGGTAATAGCTCCATCAGTATGTGTAACTGTCTTTAGGAGCCCAAAAGAAAATTAATGTTTTCTCTGAAATGGGAGATAAAAGGCTTAATTATTTGATAACCTGAGCATCACTCTAATGTTTCTAAACACTGTAACACGTACCAAAGGATCTCCTAATTTTGATCTACGATCCACAAGGCTACCACAACTCTGTTTTCATTTCGATTAATTTCAAATATATGACTGGTGGTAAAATACAATCTTTAGCGTAAAAATACAGACTACTCAGAGAAAATATTCTGAAAGAGTGGTTTGTACTTCATTGTTTGGATGGTTCAGTTTTTACTAAATTCTGTCTATGCACTGATGAGTATTTCTTGCCTTGAGATTGGCAGTTGATGCCATGTGCAGTTTTAAGACACCAGGATGTTAAATTGCATCTAACAGAGACAGAGCGTAAGAAATGCTGTAATTCTGTGTACCCTTCAGTAACAGATTTTTTATCACAGATCCTGTTTACAAAACCGGTATCTCAAATGGCAGTATATACACATAATTTGTAGGTTGTTATCATACTCTACGTAAAGTGGATTTAATTCCATCTGCTATAGTCTAAAAACTTCGTAGACAAAATATGCAGCACTTTGCCTGTCCGTAGTCACATACACATATTATTAAAGTGTCAGTGACTAGCGAAATATTGAATCTCTCAGAGGGCACTAGGTAGGTAATGTGCAAGAAATGGCTAACGAAAATTACACTGTCTTTTCAAACTAATGGTTCATAAACTGGAATTACATGTGTGCTCATAGCCACCACTACAGTCATTGCAGCCAAAAGCTATTAAAAAAAAATATTAAATCCTATCTGATCATGTTCATTTGCTCCTTCCCAGTATATTTCTGTCATTTCTGTGGCTAGTATCACATGGGAGCATCTGTTTCGCAATTCTTTAACTTCCACTACATATTAGACATCAGTGTATTTTGCAGTTTTGCTAATTTCTAATGTATTAGCATCATCTGCATAGGTGAAATTCCCTGATATCAGTACCATATCAACTGTGAAGATTTTAAAATGTTCAGTATACAGCAAAGGCTGACTTTGCTCTTTTTATTTCAATCTGTTTGCTAAAGCTGGTTTTAGTATCTAAGAGTATTTTATACTTAGAAAAAGGACATCTTTCACCTAAAAAAGCAGACATATAGGTTTAAATTCCAGTGTTGTTATTTTTTTCTGTTTACTAGGTTGCTTTGTTTGCACAAGTATAAACTGAGTATTAAGTAAAAAATATAACAACAAATTAACTCAAAATTCCCCAGTCTATCTGTTAACTTGCCAGTGCCTTGAACAATGCTTAACCATCCAGCACTGTTTTGTCACAGCATCTGATTCAGTTCTGCAATCAGCGTCTAATTGGATCTGCAGCGGTAGAAAAAAATGCTTTTGAGTTAAAAATCCTTGTACGAGTTTCCTGAAAGTAAAAGAGAAGCTCAAGTTTCACTTTGTGGCAGAGAGCAAAAGGGGCTACACCACTCAACAGCTCAAAGACCTATTAAATGAGAATGAGTACTCTTAAGACATCCAATACATTGACTCTGACTTCAGGAATAAGGGTGTACCCTTATTAAAGGCCCTTTTTCTTACTCCAGAAAATAACTTTCAGCTGGCTAAAGATACAAGATAAGGCAAACTGCAAGGTCCTGAACCTGGGTCCTAAGCACAGGCTGGGTGACAAGTATATTCAGAGGACTTGGGAACACTGGTTGACGAGGCACTTGACATGGACAGGCAATGTGTGCTGGCAGCCCAAAAAAACCCAGCTGTATCCTGGAGAGCATCAAAAGAACCATGGCTAAACAAGGTGATTCTGTCACTCTTGTGAGACCCCACTTGGAGTACTGTGTCAAGCTCTGGAGCCCTCACCACAAGAAGGACATGGATCTCCAGGAGAGGGTCCAGAAGAGGATCGCCAAGATGATCAGAAGTCTGGAGCACCTCTCCTATAAGGACAGGCTTGGAGGGGTGAGGCTGTTCAGCCCAGAGAAGAGACCTTATAGTGGCTTTCCAGTACATGAAGGAAGCTGGAGAGGCACTATTTGTAAGGGCCTGTGGTGATAAGAAAAGGGGTAATGGTTTTTAACTAGATCAGGGTAGATTCAGCTTAGACATTGGAAGAAGTTCTTTACTATGAGGGTAGTGAGGGACTGGAATGGGTTGCCCAGAACAGTTGTGGATACCTCACTCCTGAAGTGTTTAAGACCAGTATGTATGAGGCTTTGAGCAACACTAGGTTTAGTGGGAGGCGCCCCTGACCATGGCAGGGTGATTCAAACTAGATGGTCTTTAAGGTTACTTCTATTTCAAGTCATTCTATCATTCTATAACATTTAAATCAACAGTCTTTTCCATATTAATAAATTTCTTTGTATATTCATGTATTTGTGAATGTGTATACACAGAAAAAATAAACTCATATAGCTTCAGGGTTATCTTAGTTACAGACTCACATCTGGGGCTTTGCAGAAGGGAAAGTCTAATAAGCTGAATATGTTAACTCTGTTGTGCATTACTGAAAGAATAGAAATAAATGAACAACAGCACCTTTACAACAATATCCGTTACAGAAATATTTCAGCTTTTTCTATCAGCCTTATATCAAAAGCCTGAAATATAATACATTCACTGTCCTTCTTCCAGGAACAATAGCAGTAATTTTCCCCTTTGTGCACCCACAGAGCAGATTCAAGTTTCAGTTTACCATCTTATGTGCAGTCAAGCACTTGAGACGGTTGTGTGATGCATTTTTACCAGAAAAATGAGTTACACTCACTTGACCAGGAGAAAGTTATGTGAGACACAGTGTGCTGCACATGAGTCTGGGTGTATGCACTGTAATTACAGCAGACCCACTTATGACCGATTTCAGACAGGTGACAATACTTTAAAGAAAATCCACAAACTTCTCAGATTTTGTCTTACCTTCGTCCCTTCTGCCTGTCCCTCCATGTCCTCAACAAATACACATATACTTTGTAAACTAGTGAAAAAAAACAATCTTACATCTCCCTTTCTAGCCAGTCTCCTTTCAGTGTGGTTGCTGCCAACACTTCAGAGCAGTGTAAAGTCAATCTGTCTGTGCTGCTTGAGTAACTCAATGTGAATATGGAATGGTGTGCAATGCCAAGACTAGACTTCATTCAAATCAACCTATCTATCAGTAGTCAGGTTTCCACAGTTGCTAAAATTTGCATTGAAATTCAAATGCGACCAATTGGCTGGTTAGACAATAATTTTTACTCTTATGAACAGTTAGAGCAAGCAAATCTCCAAAGCCCCAAAATGCTTTAATGTTTTCAAGTAGTTTTTCAAGTGATGCTGTACATCTGAATAACAAACAGTATTGCTTTAATGCCTATTTAGAAGTGAAACAAGAACAGTAATACGGGCATTTCAGGACAGCCATTTGGTATCAGTAACAGCAAGAACATGAGGAAATCCAGTTGTCTCATGAAATTCACCTTGGCCTAGGGCTGTGTTTCCCCACCTATTGGGTGTGACTGACAGGTTTGTCAGCCTGCCCCAAGCTTTCCCAAACCCTCTCCAACCTGAAGCTGTCCCATAGCAATGCACGCTTTTCACACGCTTTTCTGTTCACTGCCACCAATGCACTTCCACATGTGAGAGGAAAACAGGGGTGAGTGACCTGTCTGCAGCAGGGAGGAAATGTTAGGGCTCGCAACAGAATGCTCCACCTGTAGCAAAGCAACCACTGGAAACCAAGAATATGCCAGCACAGTTCTTGGCCAATTTTTCCAAAGCATTAGCCTTCTTACACAGGCTGCAGAGGTGGGCTCAAGCCAACCTCATGAAATTCAACAAGGCCAAGTGCAAGGTCCTGCACCTGGGTAGGCACAATCCCAAGCACAAATACAGGCTGGGTGAGGAATGGCTGGAGAGCAGCCCTGAGGAAAAGGACCTGGGGGTCTGGGTTTATGAAAAGCNTCATGTAACACAGTTAAAACGTGTTCCATACCAAGCTAGTTTGTCTGCTCTAAGTTTAAAGACCTCTGTCACCCCAGGAAACACAATTGTTAGTGTATGGCCCCTTTCTTCTATTTCAATCAAATGAACAATCACATCACTTATGTATGCACAGCTTTTGCAAACAGCATGATGAAAGTATTCAGGAGATGCACAGATCCCATGAAGACAGATTGCCATGACAGAAAGAATAGAACTAAAGCTTCATACAAAGTTTAGTTTACAGGTTGCCACAGTCTGTTAGCCAATGTGTGTACGTATGTATATAGGAACCAGCTCAGAAAACATGGATTTAGAGAGACTGTCAACTTTACAAGCCTACACTGGTTCCTATACACAAGTTGTCTCAGTTACAGCAAGTTTGTGTATCCTTGCACAGTTTTCACCTATACCATTTCAAACTATATGCCACAGTCTAATGTTAAGTTCATGTAAATGATAGGCAATAGCAAGAGGATCTCTGAACAAAGGCATATGTCAACACCAAAATGATAGTTGCCTTTCTAAATTTATTGGCCTGAGCCCATTTTAATGATCAGCAGCTGAAAAAAAAAATGACTAGGTTAAAAATCATGCTATGAAATAACATGTAATCACCAATGAGGCATTAGAAAGAAGTGTAGTGATTATAGGTCAGAAAAAGGTCTCTGCAGCATATATCTTCATCAGGCTAGTAGAGGAGAACCACAATAAATTGGCATATCTGGACGATGTGTTAAAAAATACTTCTTCTTATGTTCCCATACTTCAAGTACTCTCACACACTGCTGAAACACATTCTTTCAACATCACTTGCAAACTCATGACCTAGATGAATGGTTTTAAACTGAAGCAGGGTAGATTTAGGTTAGACATACGGAATAAATTCTTCACAATGACAGTGGTAAAATTCTGGAACAGGTCGCCCAGGGATGTGGTGGAGGCACTGTCCCTGGTGACATTCAAGATCAGACTCAATGTGGCCCTGGGCAGCCTGATTTGGTTGGAAGTGTCTCTGTTCACTGCAGAGAGGTTGGACAAGATGACCTTTCAGGGTCACTTCCAATCCAATGCAATCTGTGAATCTGTAAATCAGAAAGCCAAAATAAATTCTAAGTCCAAACAACAAATTCCTTATTATCGTGAAGTCTGTAAAAATGAAGTTTGTGCCTCCTAGGCATCTTCTTACAGGGACTGCAAATCAATTTTAATAATCTGTACAGACTCAAGACCCTTGGGTCAGATGGCTACCTAAATTCAGTGACTGCTAACAACAAATTCAAGGTTTATGGCCTGCAAATTACATTTTAAAACCTTTTTTTTTTTCTTGCTTATATAAGCACCCTCAAAGTCCTACCTTCTGCAGGACAGATTTTTCAGTTTTAAGGTCACAAAACCGATAGCAGCAATTGAGATAGTCTTGTGATTGCAGGAATTCCCAGGAGAAAGTTTCCTGAAATAACTCTACAAAATCAGCCTCTTTGAAAATTGCAGTGACATTTCAATTTCAGGTACCTAAGAAAATTATTATCCCCATATTGGCACTGAAGAACAACAGAAAAATTCAGCAAAAAGAAACAAAGTTGCATGGCTACTCGGTTTCTTCACCATTACTAACCTCTCTGGCATAGGTAGCAAATTAGTTAGTAGCATGGAAATCACAAACCAGCAAATCAGAGACGGAAGGACAAAAAAATCACCTTCAGAACACACAAGTTACAGTAACAATTTCCATCCACACTTAGAGAAAATTCTTCTGCTGCATTACTAAGAGCAGAAGGCACATGTGAGTAAATTATTCTCTGGTATGCAACAAATCCAGAATATGTGGCTGTGTGTGAGTGGAGTTAGAAGTGGTTGTCCATAAGCACTGTTTGACTCCAGGAAGCACACCGCTATTCCACTAATTACATTGGCAGCCCTTTTACCCAAGGTCTAGGTCTATAATTAATTTTAGGAATAATAGTGTATATGAAATTGTTACAGATCTGCTGTAAGATAAATTGAACTACCCAAACGAATGAACAAGACAACCAAAACCAAACTGTTTACCCTAGCTTCTCTTTGCAGTCTCTTTACTTTCCTTCTGCCTTCATCACGTGCCTGGGAATATTCTTCAAGCCTGCAACCTTCCCAGCATCCTGGAAAATACTTAAACCAAAACCACTAAGAACTGTACAGGTTTCTTGGTGATCTGAATAAAAGGTGGACTATCAAATGTTGTTTATTATGAAAGAGCCTGTGGCCCAATAATCTCTTATTGCTCTTGCTTGTTGCTTTGTTTTTTCAAAACACACTCTCTTTAAAGGCGTGTAAGGTGCAGGAGATGCTGAAAAGATGACAAATGAAGTGAGTAGTCTCTTTTGAAGACTGACTGAAATATTGAGCTATGTTTTGCAATCTAGGCTTTGGTAGATCATCCAAACAGAAGGCTTTCCTTATAATAACACTGTTTTACAACTCGTGGCCAACAGTTATTGGGACTGAGTGTACCCTCAGCAAATTTGCTGATGATACGAAACTTGGGGCCGGGGTGGGGGGCGGTGTGGCCAACCCTACTAGCCTGTACTGCCATCCAATGAGATCTGGGCGGCCGGAGAGCTGGGTGAAAGCAAACCTCATGAAGTTCAATAAGGACAAGTGCAGGGTCCTGCACCTGGGGAGGAATAACAGTAGGCACCAGTACAGGTTAGGGGTTGTGCTACTGGAGAGCAGCTCCACAGAGAAAAACCTCGGAGTCCTGATGGACAGCAAGTTATCCATGGGACAGCAATGTGCTCTTGTGGCCAACAGAGCCAATGGCATCCTGAGGTGCATCAAGTAAAGTGTGTCCAGCAGCTCTAAGGAGATTCTTCTCCCCTTCCATTCTGCCCTGGTGAGACCACACCTGGAATACTGTGGCCAATTTTGGGCTCCTCAAGTCAAGACAGAGAGGGACCTGCTGGAGAGAGTCCAAGGGAGAATCACAAGGATGACTGGGGGACTTAATCATCTCCCTTATAAAGAGAAGACTGAGAGGAGACCTGATCAATGTGCATAAATATCTGAGGGGTGGGTATCAAGTGGATGAGGCAAATCTCTTTTTAGTGGTCTGCAACAATAAGACAAGAAACAGTGGATACAAACGTGAACATAGAAGCTTTCACCTCAACGTAAAGAGAAACTTCTTTACAGTGAGGGTGACAGAGCACTGGAACAAGCTGCCCAGAGAGGCTGTGGAATCTACTTCTCTGGAGACTTTCAAAACCCACCTGGATATGTTCCTGTTTGGACTACCCCAGGTGATCCTGCAGTGGTGTTGGACTTGATGATCTCTGGAGGTCCCCTCCAACCTCTCATATTCTGTGATTCTGTAACAGTTTTGCTGCATTTATGGCAACTGTCATCAGCTTTAGTGTTTAGTGAAAACTCAGGAGATTACAACATTAGGTGAATATCACAGTCATAGAAAATACTACAGAAATTAAACTGGTAGCCATACTTTCCTGCTTCATCTTTATAAGGTGCAAAAAGGCTGAACAAAAATCAGGCAAACAAATTTTGTCTGGGGAAGTCTTGTATACAACTGCTCAGTTCAGGAATTTTTTTTGTGTTGGTAAAGTTTAGGTTCTGAACAGCTATATATTTATTATTAGAAATTCCTGGTTATTAATAGCACTTTCATTTTCTTAGTAGTTACCACACAGTGACAGATATTACTATAGCTTCAGATCCAACTGCAAAGTGTAGTATTAAACTCCAAAGGAACTTTGCTCAGAAATGTAGTAAAACTGATAACTAAGTGAAAACAAACTGGGTAAGGGAGGAGAGGGATAAATCCACAAAGTCAAAAATTATATACCTTTAGAACTCCACACTTCACTGAGCTTCACTCATAATTCTTTTTAAAATGTTCACTGCTCACTGCCTCTGCAAAGCAGTCTGCAAAACTGTAATCCGTAGACTTCTATGGCCAAAAATGTCTCTGTATTCCTGTCCCAGCTATGTGCTCTGCACTTTACATTTACCCAAATGCAGAAGAATAGAAAGGAAATACAAATGTTGGCATAGGTGATTTCAAACCATAGTCATTTGACCTTTCTGTATAAGCTTTTGGCATCTGTGACTTGGCAGGCAGAGTGAAGGCCAAGCCAGGACAAAGAGGAAGACAGGAAGAAGAAAGCCGGCCTGTCCCCTTGGCAGTCAGCATTGCAACAGGGTGAAAAACCACCCCGTTGCCAAACCAGAAACAGTAGGGGAAGCCCAGACAGTTGGCAAGTCACATACGGCTATATTGTACGTCCTAAACACTAAATGCTTGATAAACTTAAGTGCTATGCCAGAACCTCATCCATTTAAACTGTCTTCTGACTTACAGAGGATTACTTCATTGGTCTTTATGTTTCCTAAAGAACTGGCACAGCATCGTTACTTTCATTTCAGAGCAAGCAGGTTAGAAGCTAGCCACTACTCTATGCATATGAGTTTTCAACATTTTTCTAAAAATCCTCTAAGATAATGCCAGAGCAGAGGATCTCCACCACACACATTCATTTCCTGTCCCCAGACTCCGCTCTTGGGCATCCAAGTTTTCAAGCATCTCCAGTATACATGGCGCTTGGCCAATCATACCAGACTGCATTTACTTCTTTGAAAATACTTTCTAAATTCTTGCCACACTGTTTGAGCAGGACTACATGATTTCCAGCATCTGCCCAAATATTAGGGTAAACATCCAGCTTCAAACCTGGGATGTGGGATGAGAGAAGGGCTTTGGGTAAGGGTGACCTTAGGCCACCTCTGCATTCTCCCAAGCCCCTCAGTGGAGGGATGCTGTCCCAGGCTTTGCTGTGGGTAAGGTTTCCCATCCTGGGTGGAGCATCAGGTAATTCACTTTCAGCACTGTGCTCTGCAGATTTCTCTAGGCTGCTACCTGAAGCAGTGCAACAGTGGTGTTTGTGGCTGCAAAGCAGAGGTGGAAATCTCTGGGACACTGGCACTGACAGCATGAGCAAGTGGAGGAACACAATGTTTTGTTAGTAAAGGCTTCCTGCATTTACAGCAGACCCTGAATTTCAAAGGCACATGGCAGAGCATGGTGCATGTTGCTCTTCTCTCTAGGAAGGCCTGTCTCTCTAGTGGACATGGAGACTAGTTTGTGCATAGGGTACCCTCAGGAGCTTCAAAGGGACTCTGCTTTCCCAGAGTAACACAAAACAGCTTTGTCCCAAACCCAATATGGAGGCTTATTAATAGATAAAACACAAGAGTTACTTACTTTCCAAGCACCACCCAAGCTCCTGGGGCCTTGGGATGACAACAAGGATTGTAATTTTTACACTTTTTTTTTTTTAAACAAATTATCCAATAAACTTGAGTTGTCAAAGGTGACTGCTCATCTCTTTATAGATGAAGAATGCATTTCTCACTTCTTCATTTAAAAAATTTTATTTTTGTGGCCAGGCTTCATTCTCACACTCCTGTGGACAAATCAAGCACAGAATAAGGATCTTGCTCATGAGATCCTTTGCTACTAAACTGAATTCTTACTGCTCACAAAATGGCCAAAAATCTATCGAAAAGTTTCATTTTACTCCTAAAAGCACTCTGTTCTCTATTGTACCTTAATTACAACAATGCTGAATAACTGCACTCCTCATTAAGGGAACAACACTTAAGAAAAACTGCTAGATTAATTCTAATGTACCAACAAGACCGATTTATTTAGTGATTGGTAGAAAGAGTAAGGAGTAATTAATTAAAAGTAATTCTTCAAGTGAAAGTAATTATCACTTTCTACAAAAGGAGTCTTGCAATCACAAGGGACAAGAAGTTATTCTGAATTACTGAATCAGTTGGGTGGGATCCCATCCATAAACTATATTCTTTCCCTCATAGCCAATCTTTGTAATGCAACAGGATAGGGAGGCAGAACTATCTTTACTTGATCCTAGCTTCTGGTTTAGTGCTTCAACATTTGGTTTTGCTGACTTTCTTCAGTTAGCTTTTTAATATATCTCAGTTGTTAGCTTTAGTAGCTACTGACCTAATGACATTTGTTTGATATAGAGTATAAAAAAGTAAATATGTATTTTTTTTAAACATAATTTAAGTTTAATTCACTTTAATGGAAATTAGGAATGTGGAAATCAATTAGAAGAAGCTCTTGTCTTTCTGATGGCTTTTCAATCATACTTAGAAACAAACTTTCTGGAATTCACTTTAAAATGGAAGTAGTTAATTTCACTCACTTACTTTTGAGCCATAACATGTCCATTTAAATACCCCCTGGTAAACTATGCCTTCAGCGATGCTCAGAAACATTGTCACATTTACCTTCTTCTGTATCTTCACTCATATGAAGTTTAAAGCGAAAATCATTCACCCAGTTCCCAATACATTTCTGCATGCCAGCTGAAAACACATGTGAAGATACTTTGGTGCTCCTTACCAGTCATCAACCTGCCTCATGCCACCACCTCCTGGCCCCACACAGATGCAAACGAAAACTGAACACTGTGCAGCAGAGACCATCATCTAGTGGACTGTGGGCCAACCATCAGCCTTTAGTCTGCTGTTGTTACTGCACAATTATTGACAGTAATAAACGGCTTGGTCTGGAAATGCAAGTATCAGAATGATAGCAATGTCTTGAATGTTAGTCCGAGTTTTATGACTAAAGAAGTCTCGACATGCTTTAAAAAAGATACGAGCTTTCCTGTTCTTCAGTTTCTCCAGATTGAACTGATCTTTTGAATGCTGAAGCCTTTCATCCCTAGGCAACATATTAATCTAATTTTATGACTGTGCTGACTCTTGTTTTCCCTAGATCTTGAATATGGAGTATCAGGCATGGTCTTTTTGACACAATACAAAGCCTCACAGGATCAAGTAGTTCCTGACAGCAAGAAAAGACGCAACATTTTGGTCTTTCAAAGTCACACTGAGGTTTTTCATTCCCACAAAACTTAAAAGGAATTACAGAGTTACTTTAATGCATTTGATAGCGAGTAGAGAGACATTATCTGATAGGATTTCCTATGTGATAAAAAATTAACCAGTTTCATAAAGCAAATCATCTCATTATAAAATGCTGTAACCTCCAGCATTTTGAAGTTTGCAGGAAAGGATCTTAGTCTGCTTTTGCCATCTAAGGCTGAATATTGCTTGTGATTGGAAATTATTTTTCTAGAAGAACAATCACCACAGCTATCACACAATTATTGCAATTGTATTTGTAAGAACTTCTGTTCAGAGCTGTTCCCTGTAACACCATTTTGCATCACCAAGACCATTTGTCTTTTCTAATGATCACTAGCACAAATGTTCTTTCATAGCTCTTTAAGTGATTTAATGTATTTCTATTAATATCCTGTTACTTGCTTTGGAAGAAACCAAAGGAGAAAGACCCCAATTAATATATACTTTTTAAAGCAAAAGCTTTTAGTGAAGCCAGATCTAAGGCACTTTAAAGCAGGAACTGCAACTTGCCTTTATGACTGTAACATTTTTCAATGTGCCTTGCTAAACGGATAGAAAGTCCCCAAAATACTTCAAATCTGTGTTTCATAAACTATATTCTAAGAGAAGTAGCAATAAAGTTTACTGCAGACCTAAAGTATCTGCATAAAACCAGTTAATTGAAAAGTGGGTAGAGAAGGTTGCCAAATTAAATGTTTACATTAACACAGCTGTATTGTAAAAACATTCTGCCCCCTGTGCTTTGTCATTGTAAGATATTTCTGGACTCTGTATCTCTGCAAAGTTTATCTCTACTGCCAAGAGTGTTTTGGCACAGAGTGTCTGCAATTTTTGGCAGCTGAAGAGCTCTCAGCACAGGCAGAATCTAAAATGGCTGCCAAACAGTTATCCTGAAATGTCGTCGACCGAGTGCTGTCCTGTGTACAGCAAAAGTCAAAGCTGATTTTAAAACTGATTGTTTCAAATGAGGCAAAGAGGTTGGTTTCCAGACAAGCGTGAGACCTGGCACCAAGGGTTTGCCACACCAGGCTCACCAGAACACTATGTACAAGGGAAGGCATAGGGACTGCTCTAAGTATCCTGTAACTGGGGGGAAAAGGAGGAGGAGGGGTTTCCTGAAAGGAAGCTTAACTTTATTGTTTTAAATTATGCATAAATCGTCATAGGCTTCCCCTGTGCCAGGAGCACACAAGCTGGGACCTTTGCAAAGCTCAGCTGTTCTGCCCTTGGTCACATGGCACCAGTGAAGTCCCAGATGTCTGACACCTCCTTCACACTGATCGTATCTACCCTCTTTTGATGAAAATATCTCTCTTTTCCAAGTAACCAGAAAAATATACAAAATCTCTCACACAACTCGAACCTCTGCTATGCCAGCCTCTTTGTATTCAATTTGAGAGGGACGTCCTCACCAAGAAATCCCACCCTTGGCCAGAACTAGAAAATCTTAGCTGCTCTGTCCTGAGCCTGAACAATAAAGACAGAAGGGTACCACTTCACTGTGTCCTTTGTCAGTGTAGATTCTTTGTGTCTGTTTACAGTATTGTCATCGTAACTGACTACAACAGAAGCAGAGGCATTTCAAGTCTTCACTGAGGCCATTGTTCGTTTACTGCTTACTTAACAGTTTCTCTAGTCCCAGGTAAGTCTAGTGGTTTGGGTAATGACAAGTGACATGAGTGTATCATGTTTCCACTGTTTCCTTTAAAAAACGTAAATCTACATGCATTTTATCATCACTTGGAATTTGAAAAGACAATAGGAAGTGTCCACACCAGAAGAAAATAGTCCATTAACAGAAGAATTGCAATCTCACAGACACTCAGTGGATATAAAGCTTGTCTTGTGGGTTCTGCCCCTGTCTATTTACTGTCTTAAGGCTCCCTATAAACTATCATTATATAATAACATCTGAACAGGAGCTTTTCATGAAAACATTAGTCAACTGATCCATGAATTGCTTATTGTCTATGGCCACACTACTGTATCAGACTTCAAATCAAGCCCAGTCAATTATTTATATAACTTCTATTTAATTTCTAATCCTTTCTACTCTATTGAGCAAATCTTTGTCCCCATAAACACAAAGGACATTCACTGTCATAGTTCTGTCCACTCAACAGGCTTCTGAATTAAGTGACTTTCATCCTCTGTCTAATTAGTAATTGGGGTCAAAGTCACACAGCTATGTAGCGCTGATGTCCTTGTAAAGTGCCAGTGAGTTGAGGTAAAGGTTGCAAAGAGCATGGAGGCTGCATCAGCATGCAATTTCAACTTGCCTCTCTTCTATTAATATTTAATTAGTGCACCTTTAAACTGCTTCCTGCCAGGGCCGAGGGGAGGGGGAAAGGTTGCAAGTGACTGTGTTCAAAATATCTTATCAGTCAGATATGCACAGAGAGATCTTTGTCACTCCTATTTCCCAAACTATCTACCATGGTTAATCCCTTTTACGTAAAATAAAATCCTCACAAAATTATGTCATTTTCTCTATCATATCTGCTACTTACAGCCTCTGTAGATGAAGCTTCATTATGAAAATGAGTATCATGCCACTCGTCTTTCTTTCAAAAGCGCATGCATATTTTTAAAATACATACCTACCATTTCTCCATTTTTCTCCCACCTGTGGTTTAACATGGCACTTTCACTTACAACATTAGATGAATACAGGCCGTTTTCCCTTATGGAAGCATCAAGTACTCATTTTACAGGGAACTCCAAAACTTTACCTTTTTACCTATTAAAAATGCTAAAGAATACGTTCCTATTCATTTATTAAAGAAAAAAAAAATACATGTAAGAATAGCTTTCTCATGCTCGAATTCCACTTTATCTGTCCATTTTATCCAGTCACTTTATGTGACTGGTCCGATGTCAGGCCAGCAACCTGGAATAATGATTAGTAAATATTTGCATGTAACTTGGCACTTTCATGCTGCAAGCAGTAGGAAATTGAGATATCATCCCTAGTCTTCAGGTTCTGCACGCATTTGCCAATAGGTTTAGTTTAAAGCACTTCAACACTTCTGGGTTTCAAATGACTGTGGAATTCTATTTACATATTAAAAAAAAACATGATATTAATTTTGTAATTTTAATGCTGCAGGAAACATCCTCCTATCTTAGCAGTTCCATCTGTGTATTAAGAAAGGCTCCTATCAATTGGGTTAGGTTTTCACTGGCATTGACACTTGAGTTTCTGCTATACTCAAAGGAAAGAAGAATGAAGGCATAATTTTGTTTTATTTTTTAATAATTACTTCCATGTTCTCTCCTTTTTGCTTGGAATTTTCAAGACAGGAAAAATCAAGGTATTTTTTCTATCAGGAACATTACTACAGCTGTTTCAGCTTTATCAAACCATTGTGAGTCAGACCTCCTTCCTCACACTCCTAATAGCTAGATCCAAAATCTATAAAAATCTTTCAGAAGAGAACATTGAAATGTGTGCTTGATTTTGAAAAATGAAGAGGTTAAAAATTATCACAGGTTAATTCTGCTTCTTGCACCAACCTATTATTTGTTTATTCTGCACATCTACAGATTTTGAATGTATTCTACCTAAAGTCTTCAAAGGCTGTATTTAAAAAAAAAAAAAAAGAAGTTAAGATGTCACAGCAGTGCTAGCAATACAACTTCCTCTTAGCCATATGCAATGTAACTTCTTGCAACCCTTTGTTCATATTCTGCATCAAATGAGGCTAATGTCTTAAATACTCATGCACTGAAGGTTTTATGTAACATTAGGAAAAGGCTGAATTCAGGCTGCATTGATAGCAATGCAGCAGTACCTGTGCGCATACAGATGTGGTTTTGGGTTTTGTTTTGTTTTTTTTAAATCTTAAAACTTTTAGTTTTCAAATACAGTCTCTATTAGGATAAGCATGCCTCCATTTTGGTGCTGGACCATGGCCAGAATGAGGCAATGAGATTGGCGAGGGGTCTTGAACACAAGACCTACAAGAAGCAGTTGAGGGAGCTGTGACTGTTCATCATGGAGGGCAGAGATCTGAGAGAAGTCAGATGCCTCGAGGCAAGACTTCATCACTCTCTACAACTACCTGAAAGGAGGCTATGGCAAGGTGGGAGCCAACCTCTTCTCCCAAGTGAGAAGTGATAGAATGAGAGGAAAGTACCTTAAATTGCATCAGGGAAGGTTTAGATTGAATATCAGGAAAAAAATCTTCACCAAAAGGGTCACTGGGCATTGGAAGAAGCTGCACGGTGAAGTGGTGGAGTCACCATCCCTGCAGGGGTTTAAAACATGTCTGGATGTGGTGTGTAGGGGCATGGTATAACAGTTTTGTACAGGGAGATGTTAGGTTATGGTTGCACCCAATGGTCTTAAGGTCTTTTGCAACCAGGTGACTCTATGATTTTCTTTGAAAAATGTGTTCCTGAGTTAAAACTTCAACTGGTGATGACCTTCTGAATGAAGCATCTCCTTGGGAGCTTTGTTCACTAACTACAAATGCCCATGGCTGTCTTAAGTGCATGAGGCCTGTCAACACTAGGAACCTTTTCACTTTTTGTGTAGACTATCAGAAGCTAAACAAAGGAAAGATCTAAGCCAAACTACACACAAGATTCTGAAGCACTGTTCCTAGGAAAATACTGTGTACACTAACACCAAAACTAAAATAATCACTGCAGCACACTTCACTGGGGGTCATGTCTCTAGCAAATACTAGTTTTTCTATCTCCAGGTATTCTTCTCAGGAAAACAGTGTAAGTTAATGCCACAAGATCTTTGTATGTTTGTACCAAGAAAGAATGTACTGTATGAGCCCCCTTATACATGCAAACCATTGTCATCTTTTCTGCTCAAATCATGTGCAAAGCACAATTGTTTTCTAAGGCAGCAAGCTTTGAAAATTTCATGTCCAAATGAGAAGTCTGAAAGCTGAACAGATATTTTTTATGCAAATTTTACTATATTGACACATGTTGACAACTATTAACTATTTAAAGAGACATTTTCACTTAAACTTTCTGCTTTGCTACTAAGTCTTCATTCCATCATCTACTGAATTTCATTTCCACATTTCTTTCTCTGTTTGTTATTGTTATTTTCATTAAAGCTATAATTATTTTTAATCTAGTGGGATTTACCAGTTCAAGAGAAAAGCATACAACAATGGAAAATTGGGATGCTTCTTGCTGAATAATGTCTGTAAGAGATCATTTTTAATAATCGAAGGAAAAGTGAGGAACTTTTTAAAAATAGTTCACATGTCTATGCAGTGAACTATCTCTGTTCTTGTTCACAGACATTAGAAACCGTTGAGAGTTTAACCTAGTTTTATCTACTCCATTGTCTGAGTGAATTCTGAGTTTTAAACAACTTTAACCAAAACTAATTCCATTGCCTGTTGAGAAAAAATATTTGCAAAATAACACCGAAATCACATGAGACAGCTTGCCTACCAGCATCTGACTTCTGGCATTAATTCTGAAGCTAGTTAAATTCCATTAGCTCTTCATATGTTACATACTGTGTTCAAGCTACCCACACCTCCACACCAACATAGTCTTTGCAGTCTTTCTGATCATCTTCTGCAATGACTCATTTGTACGTGCAGACAAGAAGTTCAATTAGAAGCTTTCGACACTTTTTTTTTTGTTGTTGTTTTTTTCCCCTGCACCAGTAAAAAGTCATCTTTGGGCTGAAAGGTGGAGCGCTGAGGGGAACATTGACAATACAAATTCAAACATATTCCTGCAGTGCACAGTTTTACGTTATGAAAAGACAAAATTGCAATTAGCTAACATTAAGAATACCGGTATCAAAGACAACATTTACTGTAATGCAACTGCTTGAAAACACATTTTTAACAGTGCATACATATTTTTATTCATTAAAATGTATAACCAGTAAAATCCTGCACTATGCTGTCTCAGCCTCATAACACATTAATAGTTTCTTAAGGGTTTTGGCAGGGGGCCAGCACAGTCCATTAACTCCTTGCAAGCTGTAAAAAGAAGCCAAGTCATTTCAGGCTGCTTGGTGGTTATGAATGAAACAGCAGGCAGTCTGTATGGAAATGTCACTTTGGATATAGCATTGGTAATGGATGCTTTGCTGCTCAATCAAAGCAGTATGGGGATAAATGAATCACAATCTAAATCATGATGCACTGCAAGACTAATTTAGTTAAAAGCAGAGGGGAAATCGCAGAAGTTTCCAACTTTTGACTCTGTGTATTTTCTTTGTAGGCTGTACACTGCATCAGGGTAAAGTTCCCCACCATGAAACAAAAAATTATACAATCGGGTTTCAGTTATTCTACCAATTCTGTAAAGCTAAGATCAGTCACATTTGACTATTACTACTAACAAATAACATAAGGAAATAAAGTAATGTTTTATCCTTTCCTCTCTGAAATGTACAAAACATTCTGATTTTCTTGTTTATTCTTTTACATAAAGGAGCATAAATAACTTCAGCAATTGGTAACTCCACTTTGTCTTTAGCTCTGTCAAACATTTTGAATTAAAGTACTCTGCTTTCCTCTTAAGCTTTATGATACCATCTGTTCTTCCTTTTTATGACGTTAGAAACATTTAATTTCAGAGAAGAGATTTAACGTTTTTTATCTTTTTTAGTGCAAAAGGCAAACCTGAATGGTGTTGAATATTCTGAGAGCCATCCAAGATTTTTCCAAGCAAGAGAGCAAATAGGATGTTAGATTAGATTATCTTCCTTAAGGTATGTCTTGTCTTTCCTATTCCTTTATCATTAAGCATAAACATATACTTTAAGATTAAAAACTTATTTTGAAAAGCAGCAAATTTAAGTGGTTTTTAAGTAACAATAAAAGAAAAATAATTCGTAGAAAAACCGTGCACTCCTTTACAAAACAATTAAAATGCCAGACTTCTCACTAATGCTGTAGTATTTTGACAGCAATTTCAAATTCAGAACTTAAAAGTTGCATAAAATTTCCAGAGTGTAAGTATCCCTGAAGGATTTGGGAGGGACAACTAATCAGCTGAAACCTCTGACAGCCCCAGCTCAAGTATGGCTTAAATCACAAAGGCAAAAGTTGTTTGTCTAGCATCTAGTGGGAATTTGCCACATTACAAAACCACAAAATGTGTTAAAATTAGCAGTGTCTTCAGAGGATGCCAAGTAGTGAAACAGAAGGGCTGTTGAGGCCAAGGGTGAAACCAAACAGCACTCACTACAAAAGCAGCTTACAAAATAAATGACAAGACTACATAAAACCCTATTGCTCTAGCTGCCACTAGGAACCAACCTTTTTATTCATAAACAGCAATGCGATACTTCTGTATCAAAGACAATCTAACACTTTCAATACAGTTTTCAAAAACTTACTTAGGCACTTGAAAGTGTACCAAATTCATTTATATGATTGATACATGTCTACTCAGGATTGCACCTTTCTAATCCAAAGTACATCAAGTAACCAGGTTATCTAAAGATTTTCCGCTGGTTGGGGATGGAAAATAAGAGAAGATAAAATGATCTTAAAACAGCTAGTAAATCCTGTAGCCCCAGAAACATTCAGAACCATAAATGTATACTTAAATCTATGAAGTGGATTTCAACTTTCAATGACTCCACCACAAGCCAGGAATAATTATACAGACTTTTTCAGAGCTAATGCAGATTTACATAGCCAAGTGCAAAGTTTGGCCCAAGAATTGTGTTTCACACACAACTGGATCTCATCCATTTCTGAGATAGGCTTTTTAAGCTGCATATGACTCAACAGACACCATGATTTATAAGCCCAACCTATTAAATCCATATCTTTGAATACGCATCTAACCTGAGAGTAGCTATTTTGAAGCCCAGTGGAATAACTGGAGTAGGAAGAAGATATTCCACCTTAGCTTTAAAAAAAATTAACTTTCTTGCAGAAAATAATCTGAAAATCATAACATCAGATTTGTTGACCTTGTAATTGTAAAAAAAAATACCATATGTGAGAGAAACTGAATTGAGAATTTAAGCTGGGTATGATATGAATATGAAGTTGATTTGTTTCAAGTCTTTGGGCTCCTAGAAAATAACAGCAAGTTGCTTTTGATCCTCAACTGAAATACTTTTCCTTCCCGACAGCATTCACCTTGAGTCGGAGTACATGGTGGCCTGTGAAAGGGTTTTTGAAAATTCCCTCTATTTAACTTCTGGAAAAGATTACCTGATACCATAGCATACGTTAATCTTCCCCAAAATACTATATTCCATTAGGATACCCAGCCCCACATTTCACAGGCTCAGAAACCTGTAACAGTGGATCAAATTCTTAAAAACTGACCCTACACAGCTTTTGCATACTTCAGATAGGCAATCCGTTTTTGTGCTGGTTTAAGGCTAATTGGAATATTTTAATAAAGAAAATTATATTATAGGCTGTGAAAAGNCTGTTCCAGGTGAACATTTGCACCACTGTAGTAAGCATGAGTTGCTTGGGGTTTAGATCGGTCCACTTTGGACTCTTTGCTGTTCAGCTTTGCTTTGCCTGACTTTGTTTTTCAGCGTTAAGCAAAACAGAGTGAAGGCTCTTCATCTGTGCTGAAAACAAAAAAAGGAGGAGATCTTTCTCAAAAGCATTTTCTCTTTCGGTGTTTTGGTTTTTTTTTTAATTATTATTAATTTAGTGATATCTGTCAGAAGTTTGGAATGCTGGAACAGTCACATAAGACAGTGATTAGTGGGTCAAGTGCTTTTGTCTTACATGGATAACTACAACTGTCCTATTCAAAATAATAATAGGAAAAGATCCTGCATTGTTTCCCTAACAAAGAAAAAATATTCCCATTTTGTTTCTATACTGTTTCTTATATTATGGAAGTATGATGTCAACTTTTATTTTACTGCTTTTAGATCAGGTCCATGGAGAGAAATTCTCGGATAACTTAAGAACAGTCTGCATAAGCTGAATATGTTGAGAGTTCTTGAGGTGTGGCTTTGGCACAAGCCACAAATATTAATATTTTGACAGAATTTAATCTGCTTAGTCTTTTCCAGTTTTGATAGCCATTCCTGGCATGTACAAGATAACACTGCATGCCCAAGACATAACTGATATCAGTCAGGAGAGTAACCAGGGTCTTCAACATCAGCTAACAGCGCAGTGCACCATTTACTAACCTTGGAACAGATCTGCAAGATTATGCAACATGGAGTACTGTTTATAACTGACTCTAAAGGACTGCAGCTCAATTAAGAGACAAAATGGGGGAGAGTTACACTTTTCCTGGACTGCTAGCCCCGCAAATTTGACCAGGGCTTTGTACTATCTCAAATAATAACTACACCAAACCAAAATATGTAGGTGGACAACTGCTCAAACCCATCCTTCTCTGATAGCTGAATTAAGGAATCTCTTTGCTGACCCTCCCATTCTTCCGTGACTCTCCATGGCTGCAGCAGATGATGAAGGAAAATGAGAGCAGAGGCTGCTGGAAGCTGCCTCCCTGCCACCCCTCTATCATTTTTGAGGGACTTTGTGTTCTCTCTCTTGTTCCTGGGAGAAGACAGAGTGAAAATATCAAATGACTGTTGATTGGCATAGGAAGGAAATAGAGTGAGACCTACTAGCCAAGAAAGCTGGAGAATCCATAGGAGAAAAAAGACCATGAAAGTGAGGGTCCTGATGAAAAGCAAGAGGTTAAGCAGACCTGAGAAGGAGGCATAGCAGGGATACAGAACAATCAGCATCCAGCTCCCTCTGCCTATTCAGTGACAGAATCACCCTCACACCTACTCATGGCTCAACAAGATACACAGAGTCTTAGCAGGAGATTAAATACCTCTCCTTCCCCAAAACATAGCTAAAGCACATCTTCTGGAGATGTGGACAAGTATTCACTGTGAAATAACAACCAATATGGGGTTATTTCTGCAGTGTCACATGCAGGCTCAATCATTTTCAAAAGGAAATGGAAGTTCTCCCCTTTACTGAGTAAGCTTGGTTTTGGCTTTACGGCTGTAGATATGCATACTGATTTGGAATTATTTTTTCTACAGATACCACTAAAATAGGAATGGCATCATCTGGTTAATGAAATGGTATTTCTACCACATAATATTAATCCCTCAACACTATACTCTTGCACAACTTATATCCAGATATTACAGTACTTCACTGACTTTTCCATTTCACCATGCTTCAGGAATGTCTAATGAGTCACAGTTTATCTAGATGCCTTTTGAGAGTCACAGTCTTGTTCACAACATCTCATTGTATCCAGGTGTAAAAGAAAATGGTAAACAAATTCACACACTCATCTCCCTTTTCTAAAATACTGTGGCATAACAGAGCCATTCTCCTATTTCCCAGTCTCTTGAGACTTCATCACATTGACAGAACTATTTTTTTATGACACATGGTTGAATTCAGTTTTATTTAAGTAAAAGCACTTGTTAGGTGTGAATACATTCTATAAAAAATGAAGAGAGAGAAGTTCTCAAAGGGGCAAACTATTTAGCAAGAACTGTGCCCATACTAGCTTTAGTGGTTTTCATGGGGTTTTGGGGGGGAGGGGCAGGAGCTTGTGACTGTTACAGGGATCACTCAGGAGAACTTGCTGTGATACATACATATTTATGAATTGTATTAATAGTGACTATTAAAAATAGCTAAGTTTTTTTTTTTTATTAATTTTTTTAGCATTAATTGAGTAGTTGCCACACGTAAAGAAAAGGATATTCCTAATAAACCTACAAGTAAATTTTATTCAGAATAGTTAAAAGTCACAAATAACTCATAGTGATCCTGGTATAAAAAGGTGTCTTCCCTTCTAAAGATGAAGTTGTCTATGCAAAGTTAAAAAACATGTAGCCCTCATAGGAAAAATTGAGTCTCTCCCAGTAAAATGAACTTTTCCTTCACAGTTCTTCTCCCTTTCTTTTACTCCTTTCTTTTGCAGACAATTTTCCTTTTTCTGAAACATTCTCCATCCCCCCCATCACAATTCCAACCATGCAGCTTTTTCAATTTCTTTTCTAAATCCCCACATATCACCCTTTCAGATTCCAGCACAATTGGTTAAAGTTTTCACCCTTACTACAAACAGTTTGGGTGTTCAATGTTTATTGCAGGACAGCTCTCTTCTAACAGAAATGTATGCAGGGAAATAAATAAATAAATAGAGAGAGAAAGAAGCAATTATATAACTGTGACATTAGGTATAATTCTGTGTGTACACAACATACAAAAGAAGTGGATCTCCAAAGACATAGGCAAATGTGGTTTGAGGAAAAAAATAGATTTAGTAAAATGCCTGCATGCAGACTGTCACTTGGGACTGCTGAAGAATGCACTGCACATACAACTTCCTAACACATTAAGTTGCACTTTCAAAGTGTGATCAATGCTATGTACTTCAACAGGTAACTCAAAACTTCAGCATTTCAAAATAATGACATATTAGACCCAGGCAGAAAACTTCCTTTTTCTTTCAGACAGCATTTGTCCTAAACTGTAAGTGCTGGTAGTGTTGATACGCTTCCCACTTTTTAATTCCTGTCACAACAGCCAAAGCTGCAAAGTTCGCAGTCACTGGAAAGTTATCCAGTCTGATCCTTGGCCCTCAAAGCTGCTGTAAGAAAAAATGCAAAAATATACTGCTCTTAGATTGGTCTAGACAACTTTACACACACCAGCTGGCAGCGTCTTGTCATTATTCATAAATATGGTGTAAGAAATAACTGCTTCCCAGATTTTGTATGAATCCTAAACACATTTAGCCCAAGCTGATGGTGCCCACATTTAGCACCAAGCTGATGCTGAGTTTTGTAACAGAGATTTTAAATCTCCTGGGAAAGCAGCAAGCAACTTAACTGGTGACTGCAATTTCACTATGTGATTTCTGCATGAGACGTAGTCTGGACTTGAAAACAGACATGGTGCATTATGCTGAAATGGTATTAGAATTTGGTGCTGGTTACAGTAATGAAGTTCAAAGAGCCTGGAGAAAAGTCAGTTGTGGAATGTTGTTGATTTTATTTGGTATTTTGCTCTGTGAATTACTTCATTACTCTTGGATGTGTACCACACATGTCTGAAGGAACTAACTTTATGTGCACTCTTTTCTCTAAGAGTACTTGTGGAAGTACTAAGTCATGCCTGCAACTTTAGAGAAGATTCCCACTTTGCAGCTGGAAGTGGACCCTGCAACAGCAAATGTATTTTGGATCTGAAATGAATTTTAATTTAAACACATTTCTTCTTTTTCCTTTTTTTTTTTTAAGTGTGTGTGTGTGTGTGTGTGTGTGTGTGTGTGTTTTGATTTGCTTTGTTTTCTGGTGTGGTTTCTTTGTTTGGTGGTGGTGGGTTTTGGCAGGGGGTGTTGTTTTGTTTTGAATTTGTTTTGGGGTTTTTGGCTGGCTGGGGTTTTTTGTTGGTTTTTTTTTTTTTTCATTTGTTTGGGTTTTTTATTTGGGTTTTCGTTGTTCTCAATAGGAAAAGGAAATTTCCAAAATTAATTTTGAATTCTACTTCTTTTGATTAACAAGGCTGGTTTTCTTCTTTTTCCCCTCAAGCACATCCTTGTTTTGGAAAACATTCCATATGACAACTAAAACATTCAAAGAGGCAAAAAAGAACTTGTGGTTTGGCTATCACTTTGGCTTCTAGTGGATAGCTTCTGGGAGAACTAATTTATTTAGAATCTTTCATCATTATTATAATTGATATACAATTGCAGATTTCTTAGAAATTAGTTTTGCTATGGTTCAGTCCTACTGGTAAGAACATGATAAACTATTTGTTTAATAGATCTTTAAACTGCTTTTGGGAGAGGTGGGAAAGAATTTAGCAAGGCTACTTTTCACCACCCTTCTCCAACCATAGAACATTATCTTTCTGCTGACTTTTTTCTTGAAATTAAATTGGTTTATAAGTAAACAAGCTATCCCTGGCACTTGAGGCAGGCACTAAAGACTATTCAGAAAACCTATTTCCTGAATATTAAGGTGTATTTTTCCTGTCCATCTTCTGGGACAAGAGCATGACTCTAAAAAATATTGTTGCAATGACATGGTCGGTGTCTTAGGAATATTCTCCTCTTCAGTGAAACTCACTCTGGAAAATGGCATACTGAATTTTTTCTGGCTTCCCTGTCTATTCAGGATAGCTTTGAAAACAATAAAAATATATATGAGCTGGCTTGTTAGCTCTTCATCTTTTGACTTCATGGAGCTGGAAAGGAAGAGAATTGGCTCTTTACACAGGAGGAATGACTTGCCAACAGCTATTCTCAGGGCTACAGTCAACATCATGTCCTAGGGTTATACTTCAGACCAAAGTGTTTTAGAGAAAATGTGGTCTGGTCATTTCCTTATACAGAAAACAGTCTTAATTCAGGCTAAGGTTGTAAATAGGTGGTGCAGAGCTCGCTGTGATGCCTCTTCAGCTTCTGTAACACAAGCAGCATCAAAACTTGACCCACCATCATACAATGAGGCTGTGAAGAGGATGTGACCCAGCCTCACACACTTAAAAAGAAACTATCTTATTTGAGTGCAGCACAGAAGGAAGATACACTCCATCTGAACAAACTCCTGTGTTTATTAAACTCCTGGCATCAAATCTGTTACCACAAACTATTTTGATTGCAAGGAAAAAAAAAATCCTAACTGAAAATTATTTATTCTTTATGTATTGTGCAATGAAAAGATTAACTCCCTTAACAGCTGGTTTTCCTTTTGAAGGTGTACGTCCTATTTTCATTGTCTTATTTTTACTAATGAGAGGTTTATAGTAGGTTTTAACTTAAGAATGATTGCTCATCATGAAACGCTGCAATTATATGCTTTATGACAAGACACAAAGGTGCATACTAGAGAACTTGCATAAAAAGGCGACATAATCTCCCTCATATAATAAGGAATATTTTACAAGCTGACAGATCTTCAGCTCTGGGTAACAAAACCCTTTTCTCTTTCTGCCCATAACAAGAACGATTTAACAAAAGCAGGAATTGAAATCTATGTTTTCTCCTCTTCCTTCTTCAGAAAATATAGTATTACAGGACTTAAGGAGTTTGAAATGCCATGATGCAAAAAGGAATGCAAAGCAAAGGAAGTGTCTTCAGATAACAAAACAGCTCTATTTGAAAATCAGTTCATAAGTAGTTCATAATAAAGGCCTTTGAGGTTCACCATATCCATCATATTAACTTAATTTAGAAGCAAAAAGAAATCTTTCATATAAGGAAAAAAAATTGGGAATAGAAGTTAAAAGTTCTATGTGCTATTATAGGCATAAAAGTTAAAAAGTTTTACACTGTGATTACTTTTTCTTTTTTTTTTTTAAAAAAAAAGAATAATGAAAAAGAAGGAGGAAAAAAGAGAAACAGGAGCAGCAAAAAGCAGTAGGCAAGTCAATAGTGTTTGTACTGTTTCTGCATGATTGCATTTTCTCATACAAGAGGTACTTCTGGACTACAATGAGATAGCGGTAAACCATCTGTTTAGGGATTAAGGATCCAACAACATGAATGTTCAGTTCAACACAAACTGGTCACTTTAACTCTGCATTCACCACTCTCTTCCTAAAATGCTCAACAAGTACTCAGAAATGTGTGTTCTTGTTGGTCTTGAAAAATATTTTTCATTGAGAATGGTGTAGTTATAAAGTTTACTGTAAATCATAATCAATCTGAAAGTTTTAGACCCAGGAACTGGACTGTAGCTGTGGGATTGAAAGGTCAGTTGATGATTGCCAACACATATTTGAAGTGTCGAAATAGTGAAAACATGGTGATTGCCATACACTATAGTGTAAACAACCTGAGAGTTTAGGGAGAAAAAAAAAAGAAAGGAAAAAAAAAAAAAAAACAAAAACAAAACAAAAAAACCCCATTAATCTACATTTCAGGAAAATCTTTGCATTCATGAGACATTAGAACTACTGCATCTTTTTCCAAAGGAGTGACATAACACTCCCTTTGCTAAACCAGAGCACCTTTGTGGAAGTAGGCTTATTTGAGATGTGCATTTTAGTGAGACATGCTTAAAAGAGAGTTAGGTGTTGAAAATCTTAGTGTCATTTACTAATCAGTATTACAAGACCAAGGATTAGAGCACGTACATAATCTATCTTTCACATCTCTAAAACTTACTATATAAAAAGCATAATATCCTTCAATAGAACACATGATGGGCTACTTGGTAACACATCTACATCACTGCATCAGTAACAAGAAGCACATTTTTTGCCTAAAGGCTTAAAAAACAGTCCAAAAGGGGATGAATTGCACACATTTTACTATTGATGTCTCACTAAAATACATCTTGCCTTTCTATTTTGAGCTTTCTCAACTTGCCCCTTTCCATTTAAACTGTACCTGTGAGTGGCAAACAGACAAGGAAAGTGCATGCTCTGAAAGTAGCAACACAACACAATTACAAACTTTCCTGCAGACGAGTGAAAACTCTTACTCAGCAAACTAAAGTGCTCAGCTTGCTAAAGACGAAAGTATACAAACTCCTGCTAAAAGGCAAAACAAAACCACTAATTGCCTCAGCTTGGAAAGCTATTACCCCTATGGGCAGGTTATTCTGTAACTGTCAATTAATACGTTGCACATTCCCAGTAGCTGCTGTCAAACAGCACTAAGTGCTAAGTACATAATCCTGGACCACTGATCCCATCCAATATGGTAACATTCCTGTGGTCATAGCACAAGTTTGTCTTACCATTTCAATGCAGAAACTGTGTCCTCTGTTTAAAGGCCCCTCTAACTGCACGACATGTAACCCCATTCAGGACATTAAGGGGAGAGGAGGGGAAGGGAGGGGAGGGGAAGGGAGGGGAAGNNNGGGAAGATAATGGGGTTTTTTTAAGTATTCATGTTTTTAAGGTATTTATACTGTAAAATTGTCTTCCAAGAGGCAAAACATCCTTGATCATGTGACGAAACTCAATGCTTTCTACATGTCAGTATTATTTAACTTATTTACTAATTTATCCAAACTATCAAAATAACATTCAGCATCTTGTGTATCAATCTAATTATTTAAAATTGAAACCTCAGTCCCCTAGAATTCACTGTCCAAGGAATGTATCAGTTAGATAAAGGTACAGAGGCCCTAAGCATGGCTCCAGTAAGCATTTCTGACTGTCTTGTCCTTTATAAGTAACAATGACCTGGTTCACTCATAGGCATCCCTGGGGCAATTGTTCAACATTAAAGCCAGAGCTGTCCAGTCACAGATAAGTGAAAGAAGTCCACATCCCTTGCTGGTTTTGTTTCAGCTTACACATCTGCAGATCAACAGGACAGATGTGCACCATGCATCTCTGTAAAGAACATGCTTTCAGCTGTAACAGAAACATTTTTCTTAGCATTCAAGTTCATAAACAATAACAAACTTTTAAAAGCAAACAAAATATCAATGGAAGAGGTAATGACAGCTGCCATAGGCACTAAAAAAACCAACATCATAGATGCAGAATTGGAATGTTGCAGTTTACAATGCACCATCAGACAGCTACAGGCCATCACTTTGCATGGTAAGTCTTTAAGATCTAAGCGTGGATACTTAAATGTATCATGCTTTGGATGAGATTTAAAAAATATTATCTCCAGAGAACAAGTAGGTCACTTGTTGGAAGAAAGAGGCAGTTGTTTCACTTTTCTGCCAAGGACAATCAAGGAGGATTCCCAGGGCAGAACGTCCTGCCATTTCAGGACTGCATCTCAGGAGCAAGAGGCCTTAAAATTATGGGAACCATCAAGTTTTACATACACCATTTACTTTCCCAAGCTTCACTGACGGATGTACACAGTTTTATCTCAAGCCCCGGATAGGGAACCACAGCAGCAGCAGTGTACATGATTCATACAAACCCTTATTTTCTTCCAAATTTCAAGCATCAAAGGGCCATGTGCTTCTGAAAGTCTTTTTTTCCTTTGGGTGAGATAAAAAATGTATCAAAACCAGCACACTCTCGTGGAACTAGGGTTTATTAATCTTAATATTATAGTCTGCTTTCATGCATTTTGCATATATCTTTATTTTTCATCCAATCTGTGTAACACTACGTAAGGTGTTGAAAAAAGTCATCTCCCATCCTTCATCTTAGTAACAGGTAATATGAGGCTTAATGCTATTTTTGACTAATTTGTGAACCATCTGCTGATTTTAAGTTCTGCCACAGACAAAAAAAATCCATAAATTAATTTAATTTAGGAAGTAGGAAGAGATGGACAGGTGTTTGATAGACATGCTTTCCTGTCATGTATACAGACTATTTCTCCCAACATTAGATGACCATGAACACAAAAGACATTAACTAACTTAGCATCTACCAATTCCACTGTTGCTTCTGTGATCTATAAGATAAGCCCTTTAAAAATCCATTTTGAAGGACACATTGTCAACCTTTTCTGATTGAGATGGTGGTTAGAATTGATTATTTGTTCTTGCATGATACTACCTTCCTAATTAACATAAAACCACGAGATACTCTATGCACTAGTTCAGAGAGATTATAGAGGGCACAAAATTTGAAAGAATCAGTGTCTGTATCTGCATAAATCAATAGCATCAAGCACTTTTCTTGACAACATCATTCTACGTTATGTTACTACTCCTTCATAAACTGGAAAGCATAAGATTCACATTCGTGTGACTTCGAACTCCCACAAAAAAAATTTAGACTGTTTAATGAATGAGGATATATTTTAATACAGTGTCATTGTTTTACTACTTCCCATGTTTATTTGGATAGATTCATAGCACTGGTTAGGAAATGTATTGGTTGGCAACCTTGGTTTTGGAAGGGAAAGTAAATATATGGCAATCAGCAAACAGTGAACTCTACTGTGTTTAATTTTGGCTTAACAAAAACTAGAAACACACACACACAGAGAAAAAACACATGAACCAGGGACCATCTTCTATTTTGTTCCATGCAGGGGTGTTTGTCCGTACACTGTTTTCTCACTTTGGAGAGTTTATGGGATTCTATCTATTTTTTTTTTTTTAAATTTTTTTTTTTTCTTTCCCCCAAGTGCTCACTAACACAGATTGCCAGTAAGGCACTAGTTAAGAAGAGAATGGTACACAGCAAACAAACAATTTTTCTCTGAGATCTAAACAAAATCATGAAACCATACAGGTTAAAGGGAGTTTAAAAAAAAAAATTAAATGTGTATAGTGTTGATAAGTGAAAGGTCAAAAGAGTCATGTACAGAAGAACCCAGGAAAAAAAAAATGGAGAATTTCAATGAATGTCAAGGCTGAAGATAAATACATGACAATTACATGAGCTTCCAGTAGGCATTGTTTTTGCTTCAGCACCTCCATTGCTTCTTTTGGTGTTCTAACACTGCAGAGTTGTGTTTAAGTCATTCACTCTCATATGCAAATACTCTGCCTTTTTCTGAGATTATGACACACAAATTTAAGTGGGCTTAAACAGTCAGAGTTGAAAAAAATAGGAGCACAACCTATTTTAAGTACAGCTGCAGAATCCACAAGATCACTTCAGGCAAGACAAATACTTATCTTTCGTGCTTAATTTTATCTTGCTGCAACAAGGTTTCTCCAATTCCCAGAACTCTTGGTAATACCTTATTTACACCTGTAAAACAGCCTTAGAAAGATCCAGTGCAAGCAGGCAGTACTCTCACAATTCTTTCTCTCCCTCACCACGCTTTTCTAACTACCTGGCCTGTACTTTGCCTGAAGGCCTGATAAACACCTCAGAGCTTTAGGTGCGTATGGTGTAGAGCAACATACAGCAAAGAATTTTACACGGCCCTTACTACATGTGATGCACAAAACCAGTGCTTCTTACTTAATAAAGAAGAAAAGCATTTCCTTCCACCAAGCCCTGCAGCTGAGGGCTACATCCGCCAGAGCTACTTGGTTGATTTCAAACAAAGGTAGGAAATGGCTGTATCCTAATGCTTCATTGTGGACCCATGAGTCAGTGCTTTGGAACTCGGTACCTATTCTTCACTCTTTTACCAGAAGGAGTAAAACAAAAACAGAAAAGCAGTAGATAAACACTCGAGGCTGTTCAGATAAATGCATTGCTCAAGAGAGATCTCCTGGTCCTTAACTTTTCATTTCCTAATCTCCAGCTCTGCAATAACATTTACTCACCAGCAGGAAATCATTCATGCTGACCCATTTTTCTGCTGCTGTGATGGCCCAGCACTGAGCTGCTCTTTCAAAGCTACAGTTGTTAGAGAGTAAGAAAGAGAGAAGGTGTGCAGACCAAGAAGGTGACAGACTATCCTGAGTGGAAAACCACTCTTGCAAACACAAACATAGGAAGATTACTCACAATAGTAACGAAAGTAGCCAAGCCACAAGTAATACATTTTCACTTATCAGTTAGCATATTTTTTAGGGGGTAACAGATACCTTTTTACAAAAAGCCATCAGCATGAAGAAACTGTGGAAGGGTTGCCAAAATCATATTGCACAGCTTTGACACTGGTTTTCTGACTAGACTGTGAAAGTGATTATAATGCGGATGATCAGAACATTAGAAGAGCTGTGCTACTGCATACTCAAATGGCATCATACACATGGGTAAACATCATAGCATTTTAAACAGTCTTCAAGAAAATTGTATTGAAAAGTTCACTATTGTTCCATGCCAGTAGAAATCATTTTAGCCACCACAGATATGCAGCTGACTCTGAGGTTAACAGAAGCAGAGGTTTAATGCCAAAGTTGAAGATAGTCAATGTCTCAGAAGCTCACTGTTACCAGAAATATCTCCAGATGGAATTTGACAAACCTCTGGTGTTACAAACATTCCTAGTTAATCAAATCTTACTTTCATCTGGTGACTGTAAGACGTGAGAGTTAAACCAAAGATCCTGCACAGTCATTATATATACCATTGTCAGATACAGGACAGCTACCTCATTCAGTCAGAGGTAACTAGTTCAAATGGAGACCCTAGTCACAAGAATCATTAAAGAATGGCATTGAAAACACACTAAGATGAAAAAGAGTTGGGCTGAAATCTGTTATAGCATAGTCTCAGTGGTGTGGAACAGTTCAGTTTTATATGGCCACTGTCAATCATAAAATTAATACCATTGTTTCCCTCTTAAAAAGGTGATGCTTCAGTCTACGTATCTGTAAATGTAGATAGATAGATAGATATTAATAATTTGTGGATTAAAATTAGTACTCTTTTTTAGATTTCAGCAACTAAATTTCAAACCCGTTAGGTTTTATACTTTATAAAAAAGAAGACTCAGCATCTCCCTACACAAAGCAGCAAGATTAAACACTTTTCTTAAAATATCTTTATCTATCCACCATTAAGGTACATCCTTCCATATGCTATGAGTATAACACTGATGATAGACTTCTCTCAAAAAGTAATATCCCATTCTCCTTTTTCTTTTTTCCCTGTAACACCTACTAATTAAAATTATATTGGATCATCCCGGTCTTTACCACATTTTGAAAAGCTGAATTGACCATGCCATGAAAAACTTATTGCAGAGTCTATAGCCATATATAACAAGGTGGAAGCTGTATGAAACAAGCTCATATTCTGACAAAACGTCAATGGTCAGAGCTGTTTACAGAGGTACAAAAACTATGGACTTACGGTGTATAAAACAGAAAAAGAAATGTACTCTGTACAACAGGAAAGTTAAAAGTAAAGTACAGTAACAGGACTATCTTGTTACGAACACTTGGCAGTACGTCTAAAGCGCCATGGTCAAAGGCAAGATGCAGTATGTGCTGTGTTCCTGTCAAAAGCACTCCCCAGCTCCAAACCTCTCCAGCCATCACTACCACCTCATTTGGCAATCGCTCCAAAGACTCAGTTCATCTACTCTAAATTTACTCCACGTGAGATAGACACAAACTTACCAGATACGAATTGTGTTCCATGCAGGAAAGAAAGGAACACTGGCAAAGAACAGTGCAGTACATAGCTGGCCAGCTACAAAGACAGTTGCACTATATCATAAAAAACATACTTCTCTATCACATCCACATCTTGTTTTCATTTTAAAATCTCAGTGTTGCCTTTCTTTATTTGTCTCCTATCCTAAGTTCTTCCAGTTTCTCTGCCTCGTGTTTTGTTTTGTTTTTTTCTTTCTCCATGCTTCTGCTGCTGCACTGGGCACAGAAGTAATGTGTTCAGAACAGATAACAAGTAGCATTTGGAGTGGATAAAGGAGGCAAAAGGACACAAAGGGAACTAACTGACATCTCTTTGATTAGGAGTTGAGCTATAAAAACTTTAGAGGCTGTACTCCACTTTCTTCAACGTTATCATCAGAATTATTTTCTCAGGCTCTCCACAATAGCTCTTCAAAAGAAATTGATTAATTCAGACACACTGACTTGAATTTACTGTATGCTGCATTTCTTAAAAGGAACACACATAACTGGAAGATGTTTCTTCAAGAAGCTTTGGAGACTGAGAATTCTTCCTTCAGCAAACCTTGTAGTTAATGTTTAACTACTCAGTAAAGGGAGGCTAACTAACAATCTCGAAGACAGCCTGGTGTGTACCAGAGATTATGCATAGAACACATATGTCAAACTATGTCAAAGCTGAGGTGTTACATTAAACAAAATTATTTCTTATCACGTTTTTGTATTTTAGATTTCTTTGAAGACATCAAAGTGGCAATTTCTTTTATTATCTGTCAAGATCCCTTCGTTTATATGGAGAAGATCATCCCTTCTCATTTTTTTCCCCACTAATTTGTCACAGGACAAACAAAAAACCTGCAACTCTGTAAGACTTTAAAGATGGAAAACTAAACACAAGCTCCCAATGACAATCTAGGACAAAACCAATTTTAGCTTTATGAAAAGAAGAAAGCAGCAGAAGCACCAGTTTGCCTTTATGTTTTAGTGGAGGACTTAAATGTTACTCAGATATAACAGAGCAAGTCCTACAAAGAGATTTATTTGGAAATAAGTAAAACTTTCCAAATATGTTACTCAAATGTTTTGAGTAGAGGGTGTAAGGGCCTTCAGAAAGAAAAAAAGCTTATCAATTTAATCATGAATGGCATAATAAGAACTATACAGTGAAGCTAAAGAGACTCAATTTAGCAGTAGAAAGAAGGACAAACCATTGAAAGAGACTACAAAAGGAAGCAATGGATGCTCCTCTCCAACCAAAGCTGGACTGTATTCTGGAAACGGGTGTTGCAACACTGAGGTCAAACTACCTGATGATACATTCATTCTGACCTCACATTGGAAGTATTTGGGGTTTTGTTTGGTTGATTTGTTGGTCTGGCTCTAGTTTTTTGGAGTGTTTTATTTTTTGTTTTTGTGGGGATTTTTGGGTTTTGGTTTGGTTTGTTTTTTTTGTTTTTTAAGCAGTATAAGGGATTTCTTCTTTCAAAGAAATATATGCACAACTTTATTTCTATCTTCTTACCTTTGATTTCTGCTGACTCTCAGAACTGCTCACTGTAACCACCTTTGTATGAAATGAGGCTGAATATCGACCTGACTCAGACTATAAAAAAATTGTATCATCTAAACTGAGTCCTCAATGCTCTAGCCATCTTCTCTCACAGCAACAAATTTTAAGACATTTCTGTATCTTGGATGGTTGTTTTATGCATCTCAACTTTGAAAATAAAATTTCTATGTATAGTAAGGGTCTATTATTCATTATTGTAATTAGAAAGGGATGTGATTTGAGCAGAGGACTTAAGCACTCCTGTAGCTCACATTCTGCCTCTTTCAAGACATATGATCCTGACTAAGTAACTTAGCACTTCTGCCTTGATTTCTTCATCTGTACAATTGAGATAATGCTGCTTATTTACATAGCTCAGTGTATAATGTGGATTAGCTAATGTTTTGAAGTTCCATGAAGTTGAAAAGACATCTTTAAACACAGATTAACTGAACCATACCTATCATCTGCAAATTAATACGAGTAAATATCTTTCAGAGATTTCATGCAAAGATCAATAATTGTACTTTAAAAAGGAGTCTAAAGATGTTAATACCTTCAAAGCTGTTCTGGTTTAGTTGTATTCATGAACATCACAGTCTGACAAAAATACCAACATAACCTCTGAAAAATGATTGAGAGAAGCCCCACTGAAAACAAAGTGTTCAGGAATTCAGGACTGAAGCCCTCCCACCTTTGCATAAACTTTGCAGCTGTCATGTGTCTTTCTCTTGTTCCATACCTTTGATACATCTTCCAGAAGGAAAAAAAGGACTATGATGAAAGCCAAATTTTAATTTAGAATTTAATAAAAATTGATTAAGCATCACAAAGCACAAACAAAGCTGCTCCATAAATCTCTCAGCTCTTTTTGTGCAGGAATGAAAGAAAACACTGTCTGCTGAAGCAGATGACAGATGCTGGCTTAAAGATAAGTATTATTTATACTTCTGTACCAGATTTCTTCTTATGCATATCTTATCATGCATGGATATACAATCAACAAAGCAATTATTCCGTATTAGTCAAAACCTTACAATATATTTTTACTTCACGGGAATTTATTTTATACAGTTCACTGTTCAATAATTTTTTTTTTTAAATTAAAATGCGTAAATTATGTCTGAAATACTCTTTCACATTGAAGTACCGAAATAGAGCAACTGAAAGCTTTATAAATTGTCACGTTCTAAAATTCACTGATGCTTTACAAATAACCAGGGAATATCTGCAAATATCAGGGATGTTTTAATAAAATTAACTACTTCAGATGATTGCTTCACAAACTAGCCCAGTAACCTCTCCCCTCCCTGAAAAATCCAGAGTATCTGCATGGCTATGATCCTTGGGAGCAGTTTTCAGCATTATCATGAGTATGAACATATATATTTGAAATAATTTCATTGGCCACTAGCAAAATTAAACATGACTTTCAAGTTTCAATGTCTTTCCCCCCACCCCCTACATGTTCACATTCAGCAGTAGTTTACTGAAATGCTGCATTTTTCTGGCTTAATGGTCTGAAAGAAAAGGAAGAAAAGGATATAATCAGTTACATGGCAGAAGCAATGGTTCTGCAATGATCTACTGTAATTTGTCTAGAAACAGAGATTGAGAAATGCAGACATAAAAGGCATGTTTCTGCCATGATATATAGGAACCCATATCATAACCACAAAAGAATTGTTCTGAGAAAATTCAAACTAGAATTCTTCAAAATAAGATTGGCAAAGAAATTAACTTGTAGACTATTTTTTGACTGACGTTAGCCCTTGAGAATTAGCAATGTACAACTAAAATAAAAATCATAAAGCAGCACTCATGCAATATGCAATCAGTTTCTCTTTTTTGAATTATGCATGAATACACTATAGAAGCCTATGAATTAAAGGATGACAATTCTCCATGAGTTACATTACTCTCCTTCTCCATAAAACTACACCACAATGGAAAAAGTCCAAACAAAGAACAAACCCTCTTTTCAAAATCTGGCTACTAATATCTACTTGATATCCAGTGCTATGATTAAGACTGCAGTAAATTAAAATGAAGATTGCACATTTGTATCTTACATCTGTACAAATAAACTGGATTTTTAATTCATAGTGAATGACACTGACAAAGACTGACTACAATATTTAGGGGATTTTAAAAGTTTTATATTCACTTTTATTTTAAAATGCTGTCATTAACAATTTTCTGTCGTGCCCTTAGTTCATAGTGAAGAGGTGTTCTGGGGTAGAAAAGTAATTAAGGGCCACAAGCAAAAAGTGAGAGAAAAAAGTACACATTTCTCTAGAGGAGACTGCTTTTGCATTCTTGCCTTTTTTTTCACTTCTGGACAAGGAAGTTGTGTCTCGCTGGCATGCTGGGTGAGATGAAAAATTATACTTCCAGGTGAAAGAGCAAAGGCACCTCCTAATAGCACTGGGTCCAAGTTATGACAGGGCTTTGGAAAGTCTCACCTCTTAGTAGACAGTTAACTTACAAATAGCTACTCAGTCAATTGATCAACCATTGCCTGCCAGGCAGCCATTTGAACTTAGGAGCTAAAAAAAAAGAGGCTTAAGAATAAGGTTACTCTCAAGTTTTACAAAAAGTAAAGAGAAACTTCTGATGGCAACGCCAAAATACGTTAATTGTAAACAATCTGAAAGTATTGCCAAATTGCACTCCTGGCTGATCTGTTGAGGGCATTGTCCTATACATCTGTGAAATTCAGTATTACATTCATAGCAGAAGGTAAGGTAAGATGGCAGAACATATATAGACAGGATATTTAAAAGTATTCAGATTGAAACCTTTTACATACTTGTGTCAAAATAATCTATTAGCAAGCAAAGGTACCCTCACTATGTCGTTTTCTCTTTGCCTTTCTCTGCCTGTCATTTTCTTAACAGATAGGCAAATAACTTTCAAGTGCAGTAAACGCAAAGAACCAGTTAACTTGATAGCATACAGATTTGACATTGTGTCTACACATGTAACAGATGGAATACAAAGATATTGCAGAAAAATAAGTTTTTGAGTTTTTCCAAAGTTTCAGGGAGGGAAATGTCCATAATGACTTCCACTGACTTCACAGACTGTGTTTGAATCATGATTTTAACACAGCAAATTTGTTTTTTTCAGACCTCCATCTAAAAAAAAACCAGTGGCACATTTCAAATTATTAATGGCTCAGAGAAAATGTATCTTAGAAATAATCTCATTATCAAGTAAAATATTCCACAAAATATCTGCTGAAAAAAAAATGCCTATCTTACAGCCTTTATTTTAGCGCTTCTTTGGTGAGACACTACAATAACTGTATTTCTGTCAACTCAGATTTCTCATTAGTATAACCATTCTTGTTTATAACTATGACTTATTCATTATACTTTAGATGGCAAACAGTCCATCTTATGTTTATGACAATCAAGTTTTAAAACTATTCACAAATGTAGCTCTTCCTCTACTCAGAATATCCCATTTTATGTTTCATAGAAGAAACACAAAAGTTTTATCGGACGAAATATACATGACTACATCTGTCATAATAAATAAATACTAAATGCTCTGGGTCTTTCAGAGAGTTGGCTTTTCTTTTGTCTGTCTTTGCTCCAGGGAACTTCTACAGTGTAGGATCTTAGGATCTGAGTAATTAGCAGAATGGCATGTTTCATCAAAAAATAAAACAAACCTTAGAAACTTAAAAGAAAACAAATCCTATGGCACTTCACAGAAATTTGGCAAGAAAGTTAGGTTCAAGGAGGGGGAAAAAAAAAAAAAAAGAAAAAAAAAAAGTATTGCTTCTTAAGAGTAAAGTGAGAAAAAGAATCATCATCCCTACTAAATGTGTCCTCTCCGGCACACTGCTTCAAAGGGAAGCACTGTCAGTGCCAAGCTGCTAAACAGTTAATCTTCAGTAACTCCACTAAAGAGTCCTAGTGGCAGGCTGCCCATCATTCTTCAGGCAGAGCTTGTCAGAGAAAGTAGGGCAGCTTGTCCAGCCCAGCAGTCAACTGATTACTAGCAAGCTCAATGGGGCTGCTGGCCAACCCCTGAGACTGCTGCCAACCCCTTGGGTATTCAAAGGCCAGGATCCAGTGTGGCTTCACTTTGCCAGAATCACATGATGTCAGTGCTGTTTTCTCCTGACCAGAATAACCAGTCATTCAAGTTGCTGCAAATGGTATGCAAACAAATGGCACCAGCTCAGCAAGGCTTGTGTGTGCATTAACTTCCAGGGGTTACAGACAGGAAGGTACAGCTCACCTTTGCAGTCTGTGTTTCTGTGGTCATAGTGGTGCAGAGGGGCCTCTGATCAGGCCTTCTGCCGTGACTACTCAAAAACTGCTATGGCGAATGTACGGAACAAATCCCACTCTGGAAAGAATGTCTCTAAGTATTTTTAAAGAAAGAAATGATACCAGATAACAGGATGTGATAGAGCGGAAGAGAAATCAGGAAGACATTTACTGCTGCAGGTATGGAATGTAAATAAAACTCCTAAAATATATTAGAAGAAAATGTATATTCACTTAACATCTAAATTAACATTGGGGCTATTCAGTTTGGAGAGAAGGCGGCTCCGAGGAGACCTTATTGTTGTCTTCCAGTATCTTAAGGGGCCTACAATAAAGCTGTTGAGGTACGTTTTAGGATGTCAACGTTAGGAAGAAGTCTTTCACCATGAGGGTAGTGATATACTGGAACAGCTTGCCCAGGGCGGTGGTAGAAGCCCCATCCCTGGAAGATTTTAAGGCCAGGCTGGATGGGGCTCTGAGCAATCTGATCTAGTGTGAGGTATGCCTGCCCATGGCAGGGGATTTTGGAGCTAGATGATCTTTGCAGTCACTTCCAGCCCTGACAATTCTATAATTCTATGATTCTAATGAAATTTGAATGTGAAAATAAATAATTTAACTGATGTCCAAGTGGTATGCTTTTCATAAAATACTCCTGTCTCTGTAAATTGCACACAACAACACACAGACCTGTTCATTTTCATCTGATACGCTCAACAGCATATATTATACTGTAGACACACAAAGTATTTACTAAGTGAAACACAGTGATTATGGAAAAGGAATGAAGCTTTCTTTTGACTTTTAAAAGTTTGCAGGTTCATCAATAACACACTTTGGACAAAGGAGCTTCAGTGGTAAAGTTAAGGTTCTGAACTCTGTCTTTGGCTAAGTGAATTTAAACAAAGTAACCCTTGTCCTCCAGGATACAGGTGTACGTTTAGAAGGAGAGTCTCCAAGGACCTCATGGATAATAACCATTACAAGAGAAAACATTAATAAAGAAAGAGAGTACCTTCAGCACCCTTGTACCAGAGGAAAAAGATGATGAAGCTACCATTCTCCATCACTTTAGCTGCAAAGGTCCATTGTTTATTGTAAGATGCAGGGCAGGGCTGATATTTTTATCATGAAAGAAACATACATAGAGAAACAGCTGACTTAACAGTCAGTTTTCCGTTGTCAGAGTAATTTTCACAAAGCCACATTCTGCTGCCTTTGACCACTGCCAGGTAATATTTCCATGCCAGATGCAAAAGAGACAGTGATGCAAGATAAAAACCAGCATGAGTACAGTAGAAAAATTGGCTTTAAACACTAAGCTAGAGCCTCAGCCTCAACACACTGCCCAGAAAAAATTAGTAAGCCAGGAATTCTCAAAACACAGACAGAGTTGGGGGGTGGGGAGGCGGCGAGGGGAATAATGTCTGACAAAGCAAGCATGTGAGGATGGGTGGGTGACAAAAGAGAGTGGGTTGAAATACAGCCCCAAGCCACTTTGGCTCAAATGCCTGTCCCTGTAGATGTGCCAGTGTCTGCCTGCAAAAATGTAGGAACTCCTTTACATTTAGAGGATCACTGCCAATTTCCAAAATACATCTAACAGTAACTTCTCAGCTTTTGACTTGTCCTTGTTCACCCCAGTGCGTAAGTATCTTGTGGAATTATAAGTTTGAGTTAAATCACACATAACTTCAATCCTCAGCCAATTATCAGCAGAAGCACTGCACTTTGAAATAACAACAGGTGCCTGTTTCTCAAACTTCTTTGGCATCAGCAACATCCTCTTGTCCTCCAGCATTTCAGACTTTCAACAAATAGGCCTCCTGTCTCTTCTCAAGTGTAAAGGGAAAGTGTATAACCAAAAAAGCTGTGCCCGTAAATGGAAAATAACCTGTCAAATTCCAGAGGCTGAAATAAATAGCAGTCCAATAACAACCAGAAGAGGTTAAAAACTGTCCCTCATTTAATTTACAAGACACAAGAAAAAAATGTAACACGTAGCTTGCTTGATTTGGCAGGAGACATCTTTTTTCATTCAGGTTCAGTACTCTTCCACCTAGTGGCAACAATCTGTTCCATGACTTCATCTGATCCCATATGTTATGAAATCTCTTGATACCATATACAAGTTGTCATTCTGACATCTCCCTTTTTCTATTTATATCTACTGCTGTCAATTTCAAGTATAAGATTAATTTAATTAGCAGTAAAATACTGAGAGTCAATTCCAGAATTGAAGGTCATTCCAGTTTTGGTTCCTCTAGTTATTCATTCCTAACAGAATAGTGTTTGATATATCTATTTCATAAAGAAACTGCCTGCTATTACTAAATATTCTGTTATTCTAAGGTTTTGAGTATTAGAAAACACAATACATGCCATATATTTCTTTATCAGCTGATATTTTTTTCCTACAAATTCCAATCTTAACTTTCTTAACCTGAGGTTTACACTAAGGAAAGAGGTAAGGAAAGCATGGGTTTGTATTTTGCTTTTAACACAGAGTTGCAAAATATTTTTCTACTTGTAACTTACTATATGATGTTTTACTTTCACCAAGTCCATACAGCAAGGATTAAGTTGTTGTGAAATATCAGTCGAATATCACATTCAAATAAGCAGGGCAGAAAAGTAGTTAATTACCATTTTCACCATTTTCCCCACAACTTCTCTTTCGGATTTTCCAAAAGTAGGTAAATGGTCATGGCAGAAAATCTGTAGACAAAGGGCTGTCTGAAAACTCTACTCGGTGGCCAAAAATCACAGGAATGGAGTCAGTAGCAAGTTTCCATGTTGTTAGACAAAAATGGCCATTTCTTGAACTAGTCAGTCTCTAAGACACAATGGAACTGAAGGTCAAAAAACAAGGGGAAAAAGTCATCTAAACTTGGAATGAAGAGACAGACAGATCACAGAACTGAAATAGTTCTGTCCACTGAGCAGCCTGGCCTTTGGTGTTTCAGTAAGCCAAGGAGCTTCCTGAGTGCAGACCATCGTGCCACACACAACGCTCACACTTTGCATCCAGTAACCGCCATGCCCTGAGACACAAGGACAACTATCTGATCACTGGACACTCACGCGGTACTCCCTTCCCATAGGGGAACTGGGGAGACAAGTAGCAAGTGCTCTGCAGTCACTGAGGAGCACAGCATGTGGCAGAAACAAAACAGTTGTTCCTGTCTGTGGCAAGCTTTCACAGGACCACACGAACAACACACCCAGAGGTGTCAGGCAATTAAACTGCCTTAGAGCTCCGCATTTTTTAACTCCTTTTTTCTTTCCTTTAATTTTTTGCAAGACGTCTGGAGAGCTGACAGAGAGCAGAACTTTGTAGTAGGACTGAAGAGAGGGGCATAATTTGACATGGTAAGCCTCATTTACCAAGGGAAAAAAAGACAAAGCTGAGGAGTGGTGCCATGAAACTCTTCTTTAAAAGAAACTGAATACCAAGCACACTAAATTATGGTCTTTAATGAGACAATTTAGTTAAAGACTCTTAAGTTCTTAATTTTTCATTTGTCTGTATGCTTTGCTGGGATGACACACCTGCATCTACAGGAATTATGTTTCCTTCTCTTCCTTCCCGTCATGCACATATCACCACAAATCTGAAGGGATATTTCAGTTACCACTGTGATAAAGGAGATCATTTGGCATAGAGGTGATCTCCAAGCAGATTAAGGATATTTACTTTCTTCCTGATGGAGCATTCCCAGAGATACCAGCACAACGCTGCCTACGCAATTAGTTTTCACAGGTGGCTGTTTTGCCTCCAGTAAAACTGCTTGCTTTCTCCTTCTGCAAGTCATAGCAGAGCAAATGTATATAAAAACATTTCAGATATGAAATAAACACTTTCATAAAAGCAGCTGTGATGCAATGCATCATTTCTGTCTGACCTGAGGTACGGAATGAACTTTTATTGCCAGGATCAAAGATGGTAAGGAGAGAGTGGAGGATGGGGCGGGCAGGACAGGGCTAGAGGAAGATGAGAACTCAAAATAGCACAGTGTAAAATAAACTCAAATACTTGAAGGGTAAATGCCAGTTTGGTGCAAGCACACACTCTCTGTGTACTCGCTGGGCAATTTGTGCAGCAAGGCTCATACTACCATGCAAGAGAAACCAAGATAGCTGTCCAGAACCTACTCTGTCACAAGTCCCTTACCTATTATGTGCCACAGGCAGCAGTGAATTTCCCAAAGCATAACAAAAAGTGGATCTGAAGGCATAATTTCACCCTCATATCCATTTACCAGCCACTGCACAGGAAGTATAAAAGAAAAATTCTTTAAAGCTGATGTCTCACATTTTCAAGGACTGTACTTTTAAGACATTACAACACAAATGCTGAAATCTCAAACTAAGCATCAGTTAAAAATATTTCTATCTCAAGGGTCTCAAACTGTTACAATAGGGGTTCAAACATATTTTTTTTCACAAGTTTTTTCATGCCAACCATATATAGGATTATATTATTTAAAAATCTGGTAAGCTTCTCTCAAAGAAGAATAGTTTACAAGTGTTAAGGGGAAAAAGATTAGAAGAAAAATCTTGCTAATTTTTAAGTACCTCCTCCTGCACATGTTCATTATAGGGATCCTATGCAGGTATTTGAACATTGAGTTTCCACAGCTGACATGGATTTTCTACAAAATTTCCATGTGCAAACCTAATCATGATGGATCAGGTCTCACTCATGAATGCCATCTCATCCTAATGCCAGAGAAAACAGCAAGGGAAAGAAAGAAAGAAAGGAAGGAAGTAAGTCTTTGGCAATTCCCTCAGCCAACTGATTTCTAAAGACAATTGCAGTTTTTATCCAGGTGATTTTGTGAACCATAATTGCAGTGAGCATTACTACTAGAGGCTTTGATCTTATTTAGGGCAGATGCTTCAGCCTTTCAGAAACACAAAAAGTACCTGTGACTAAAATTGCAATGGTATTTCATGTGGAAGACTGGGTTTGGTATTGATTGCTAGGTAGATATGTACACCGCAGTGTCTTTATCCCCAAATTCAGTGCAGAAAACAGAGGCAGAAAGAGCCCACAATTCTCTAAAGAAAAATCATTACTGACTGAAACTAACAATGCCTATTCAATTAGACCTCAGTGATTAGCTATGCAAATTAAATTTATGGGGGACATACTAAATCAATGAGGATGAACTACTGTGGATATACATATGTTACATAGTGATTAACTGCAAAAAGGTCAGAGGCCCAAATTTGTCATTTTTCTTCATGCAAAGTGTTTATGAAAGCAACTTCTTTTGTAGACACTAAAACTGTCCAGAATGATTTTCCTGTATAATGCAAATATAAAAGTCTGAGTGATACTCTGAAGAAATATGAATAGCTCCAAAAATGTAGTCAGTTTATGTAAGTAACATAATTTTTTTTTCTTAATCTCTTAAGAAAAGTTTTGTTAAATAAATTGCAGAGTGATGGACATCAGTGTGCAGACTTCACCTTCAAAAAAGGCTAAAGGAGTAAGTAATTACAAAGTTTTAGAAGATGATTATGAAAATTTGTAAAAAACAATGGTAGGTTCATTACTAAAACACTAGCAACATGCTTATTCAGGACCAATCTACTCATTTTGGAAACCAAAAGAGACTTTTACTTTGATTAGCTTTGAAGAGCTTATGTAGTTGAGAAAGCATGAAAAATAGATTCTAGCCTTTCTATTACAACTACATTTGTTTATTAAAGCTGCACACCTGTGCAGATTAACTCAAGGCAAAAGTGCAATTGAGGACATAGTTTGGCCTGCAGAATATTTGTTACTGGTAACAGATGAGAAGAAACAAGCCCCATGAAGCTATAACAACTTGGGGTAAGTTTGCAGGTTGATAGGGTGGAAACCAGCCCAAAGCATTTTACACAGTGTTGCTCAGGCACAGAGAACTCCCCTTTCCCAGACAGACTAATTTTTAGAGTTAGAGCACACTTTCATACCAACCTCTGCATTCCAATCAAAACTGCCATACGCAGCATTTCTGAAGATAACCTAAACTAACTCTACAATTACGCTGTGATCGAAATGCTTTTAAGAAACTATTTGATGTTGTGTTACTAAGTAGCTTACGTTTCTTCATAAGGTAGCATAAAAAAGCAATTGCCAAAGGAAAGAACCAGCAACTTCTGATTATCTAGTGACTAACGGCTTCTGATCACACCAGTAACAGATCTAAAACATACTTAATAGCTCTGTGGCTTCTTGGCTTCACTATCATTTTTATTTTGAAGAAGAAAGAAAAAATGTCTAAGAAAGGATAAATAGCTGAGGTCTGCTATTTTCCTCTGTTCATTACTGACATTTCAGCAAGCCAAAAACTGTTCTTGCTCCCTCACTTAAAACTTTCCTAAAAAAGACACACATCTTCCATAACTGTACGTTATCAATTAATAAATCTGATATCATTACATTGCATCTTTTAATGGAATTATACTTACAAGTAACCCACTTTTAGTATTTCTGGTTTATTACCATTCTTCCACTCCTCTGAAGTATCTCCTTGTCCCCGCTACATTAAAGAGGTAAGGTTTGACTAGTTTACAAGCAACAGAAAGCATACTTGTAATGAAGAAATTCCTGGCTGCCTCAGCTACTAATGGTGTTACCAGCTCCACTTAGAATAAAAATAAATAATGATTTTTTTTTTTTTTAAATAAAATAATAAGAAAGCAAGTGCACCTTTAATTCAGACATTGAATTGTAGTAACATGGAAACAGCAGAAGTTTTTATTTGGGACAAGAGCTAAAAATATCTTTCCAGACTGTCAAAGAAACAACAAGTTTTAGCCATGCTTAATATCTGATATGGGTCTTCACAGGGTATGGCAACAGCATTTAGCCTCTTAAGGGATTTGCCTTCAAAACTAATCTGGCTGACAAACTTCTGGCTCCAGAAGAAACTGAGCAGTCTCGTTTTCTATCCAGATGCATGAAGCAGTCTGAGCCACTCTTCTTACCCCAAGAGATACTTCACTGTTTTTAAGGAGTGTTTGGGGTTCAGAACAGTGCTCAGTTAAGTTACTACAGTCGCACATCTCTCTCTCTGACTGCCTTCACAGCAATATAGATAGACAAGGTCAGAGCTTAAGATTTCCATGATGAATGGAGGCTTGGCTTCTCACCTTAGACAGGCTCCTCTGTGACTCCTTCCGGTGCTGTGAGTATAAAAATGCCCTCCTCAAATAAACTCTGTCTGGTATCATGCCAAGTAAAAAGACCCTGCAGAAATCCCATTCTCATATTGCCCATCAAGCCAGAAGCAGGCAGCACACTTGACTCACCATAAGGTAATTTACCTCTGTAAATACGCTTCTGAGAACATTGGCAAGAAGCCAAGTACACAATAATAACACAGCATAGAAGAGGTGTTAAAGGACAAAAAAGTAGCTACACCACACAAGCCAATGATAACACACACACCAAAGCAGTGGTTTCTTTAATGAATATAAAATAATTTATGCAGTGAGGTCCAATATCATAAATGTGTAGAATCAAATTAAACCATTAAGGTACTATCTCTGTTGGGAGTTTTGTACAGCTCTGAGGGAACTGCATATTGCAGCCTGTCTCATGGATTCTGAGGCACTGAACTGAAGATCACAAATTAAAGAGTTCTAGCTTCACTCAATACTTATGCATTGAGATTCTGGACAGATTTGCTATCTCTGGATCCTTGGACTCTGTAAAGCTGTCCACTCTGGCATGGGATAATGGGAATTGCACTTTCTCTAACTTCATGTGTAGTCAAACACAAACATCCACCCCACTTTTAGCTATGTTACATAGCATTGGAAGGCTGCTAGAAAAACATTATAGGAAGGGATTTGGGCTAGAATTTTCAAAAACACATAAGCATTTTGAAATATCTAGATACCAGCCAGAATCTCAATGTCTATGTACTATTGTAAAGAGAAGTAAAGAAAAATAAAGTAATTGAATAATTGAAAGCTACTAGAGGTAAATTTATAGGTCAAAATGCAACTTTCCCTGTAGATAATAATGGCACTGAGAAAAAGTATTTTTAAAATAAAACTAATGCCTTTAAAACAAAACTAAGACAGATTCTTATGATTTCCTACTGTTTTGGGGATATCACAAATTGCCAGTGTTTCCGTTATGATCATATTCTGTATTATTCTGCAACAATTAATTCAACTGATTGCTTATCAACTTTGTTTAAAAAAAATAAAATTACATAAATAAATGTGAAGAATACTTGATTTTTCAGAACTTCCTGAAGAAAAGTGAGGAGTAGTATCTTACCTGAAGCCTGGTCTAACCTAGAGTGCAACAGAACAACAGATGACTCTGAAACAAACATTTCTGCAGATGAACTGAACACAGGCTACAGTTTTGCTGCAAAAAGTCACAGACTCTAGCCAGCATTATTCAGCTGGAAGAAGTTTCTGTTGTACATTTGACTCTTGCCTCATAAGATATTTCAGGAAATGTTAAACTAGGAATCTCACAAAATCAAGCCAATACTTTCTTTCTCCAACTAGAGCAGAAACGGTGTAAAAATTGACTGACGTGGTATTTCTACATTTCTAGTCCCAGATGGAAATATGAACTCTAGAATAATGTCAGGGGGAAGGGAAAAAAAAAAAAAAAGCTAATGAAAATCCAGTTAATTATTTTGCCCTCTTCAAGATGCTTCTGATTCAAGATTGGCTTTAGCAAGCTGATAGACTGTTAGCTCAAGCGCTGCTCATTAAAGCATTTTTAAAATTGTTCTTATTGAAGTACATGTGTTAGGAAAAAAAATTAGTATCAATGACTGCTTTTGGATCAGGATTTTCTTATTTACATGTAAGTGATTCACACTTGCTGCCATATTCATCTTATTTTCTGTGGTCTATTAATTTTCAAGGTCACTGCTGTTCAGGCTTTTAAGTGTGACTTTTAGTCTTTGCTCTATGCAGCTTTATATTTGGACAAGTTCATAAAAGGACCAAACATACAAACCAGTCCAGATTTTTTTTTTTTCAATTTAACCTCTCTTGTTTTTTTTCTTAGAAGAGTGCTAAGCCAAACAGACTGGTGCCCTAGTGACTGCTAAAATTATTTTAATGTACCTTAAAGCTCTTCTGGCTTAATATATTTTTCCATGATTATGACATACTGTGCAGCTGAGGAACTGAAAGACCATCAAGAAAACAAGGAATTATGCTGCACGTACACAGCTATCATTCAGTGGTTTAGAAAGTTTTAAATCTAAACCAGCCAAATGATATTATTTTCTAAATTTTTCTTTAGTTATTTTCAATACAGATTTATCACCAACTTAAAGACTGCTAACATGGTAAAAAAGATCAGTATGAAATTGCATAAGGACATGAGCAGTGAAGTTTTTTGTAAGTATCCTTTGCAGAATGGCCTTCATTTTGTCCTAGCAGACAATCTGAGTGGTTGGTTTTGGTTTGGGAGGGGGTTGTACATTTGGTTGGTTTTGTTGTTGTTGTTGTTATATTTTTACTGCAAAATAAAAATTGCTTGATTTGCCACCATATTTTCTATTGGTAGATTTTATTTTATCTTTTAACCAAACCTAAACAAAAGACAGGTTTTAATCCTATGCATTCATCTGAATGAAACACAAAACCAGCACAATTTTGGAACACACAGCTGCAGGACCAACATCTTAACAGTCTTCTCTGATACTTATCAATCAAGAATGAAAAACAAGTGGGTTAAAATGAAACTAAGGAAGAAGGTTTATGGCATGATGTATAAACAATCTTACAATCTCAGCTTCCTGGAGCACCAAGGAAAAAGTGTCAAGATGCATGGTTCTGGGTCAGCCTTGCCACACCAAGATGTATAGAAGCTACACCTTCTCCCAGTTGTTCTCTCCTAAAAGCATTTGATTTTTCTTAAGATTTTAACATTTCTTCATTCTGTTCTCTTGGGTTTTTTAAGGTGTATTATGCACATGTTAGCTAAACAAATCTTAAAGGGATGAAGTCAGCAAGCTTTCATGGGTGGACTTGCTGAAGGAGCACAATGAAAAGCAATGTTGTTAAAGAAAAAAAACCTAAAAATTCTTAGACCATTGCAGTAGGGGGCTTAATTTCTTTCAGGAAATGAAAAATGACTCTTTCAATTTGGAAAGACATTAACACTTTGCTATCTTATGGAGCATGCAAGCCTAACCGTGTTCTGACTGAAAAAAAAATAAATCTAAGTCAGGAAAAAGGACATGCTAGTAAATAAACTCTTGCTTTGAGCTTTTATGACTCTAACAATACTTACTGAAGAAGATTAATGATATTTACAAGTTAAATGTACCAAATACTTAAGTACTCATATCTGTACAGAATACATGGATGTGCTCTCTGTCCTTTCAAAACTAATATTAGCTGCATTGTAAGTAACAATGAAAGGACACATGACTTGTACATCTCGTCATGTACCAGTAAATTTCCATGGTTAAAGAGACTGTAGGACAACTGTTGTCCGCATGTACCATATGAGTCTGCAAAAGAATCAACAAACTATCATTGAAGGTTAACAAAATACAGAGGCAAGAATCTCATAACATCATCTTTTTTAAAACACAGTCATCTGTGTACTGTGATATTTTTACATTGTATTTAGTTCAACAAGCACCTACTTCTTTAAAGTCATTTACAGCACACATACAAGCAATTCATTGATTTCTACCAATCGAAGGATTTTCTTTCTCCACAGAAAGACAATCTGTGCATATATAGATTTGAAAGATAGGATGGAAGCTCCAAGTGTTTTAATAGCCCATTATAAAAAATTATCCCTTGGCAATAAAAGCCCAGACTACTGGCTTGAGCTCAAGTCAAAGAAAAATGGGATAATACAATTTAATCGAGAGATGAAGAGACACACTCACAGAGACATGTGTTCTAAAAAGCCTAGGATTCAGAGAGAAAAACAATCCAAAGAGAGTAAAAGATCAGCTCTATTTTCAGTCCAATATACTTGTCTCTCATATACAAATCTCTGGATTTTCTATGTGTTTTCTTATTTAACATTAAATAAAATAAAATAAAACTGATATTCCATCTTCGTAATTTTTTAATAAAGAAAATATCTCTAGAAAAAACCTACACTAACAGGTGACAGGGAACAAAGCAGCATTTTGTTTTAAATTTGCACAACCTAATTTATAGTAGTAAAGCAGAACCTAAGAGTTCTGGTAAATGTCAGTGCAGTCATGTTCATTACATATGCTGATAGGTATGAAGCAAAGTCTCTGTAGGCCCCTCAAAAATTGCACAGCCGATTTAATGCAAACCAGAAGTCAGCGACTGCTGGATGAACGTTCATTTTCATTCCCACATGGATACAAAAACAAAGTAGGGGGAGGGAGCTTCCTCCTCGTTTATTTACAGTTAAAGGGTGGATCTTGAGGAATGAGTATGAGACCAGTGAAGGATGGATTTGGTTTATGGGAAGACACCTCCCATTTTCCCATTCTCTAGCCACCAGAGTGAAAGCGCCTGGGTTGTGTGTAACCTCCTCCCCCATCTTGCATCTGCCTTGCTCAATCTTGTCTGGGCCTGCTCCAACAACAACATCTGCTTGGCAGCTTTTCAAACCCATGGATAGTTATCTAACTGAGGCTTTTGTGCTGCACTGTTTATTCTATGTGAAGAAATGCCTCCTTAGTTGAAAGAGTACTTTAGAAAAACTGTGCAGCTATTAGCAAGTGAAGCACAAAGCTAATAACCCCCACCTGCTCATCAGATTGATTATGACATCTGAGTCATTACAACTCAGAAAGAACACACGACTGCAGACTTGTCACATATAGAAATAAACACACTTCACATTAGGGAAAGGAAATACACAGCAATAAGATCCAGAAGAAAAACATCTAACCCTCCACATTTAAGTTACGAAAATTGAGCATTATTAACTTGACAAAGGAAAAAACTAAAGACAAGCTAGGAGTGGATAAAAATTTTCTTGTGTAGATGTTCTTGTGTAGAACCCATCTCAATGCCTCTGTACAGGCTTTGAGAAGAAAAACATGTTAAAACCATGATCTTCACAGCAGGCCTGCAAATCAGCATGTTCTTCTGTGAGAAATCTTGTTTCTGTAAGATTCCATAACAACCTAGGGGGAGAGGTGCATATATCATCTTCATTTAAAGACACATTTTCAGACTGGAGCATGCTTACCAAAGACTAAGACAAGGAAAATACTAAGGGGGGGAAAAGAAAAAGAAAAGAAAAAAAAAAAGTCTAAGCTAAACTTTAACTCTCTAGCAAATAGCAAAAGCAATAAAAATTTCAAAATGTAAAATATCTACAAGTCAGATTCCACTAAGTCCAGAGCGTAAAGGATAAAACATCACCACACATCATTTTCAGATATTGCCATTCAATTTGGTTATCAGCGTTACTGGGTCATTCTTTCAATCCCAACTGAAAAGGTTAAATTGTACAGACTCTGGTTAAACTTCTAAAGGCCTCTGGCATTCATAGACATGGTACGCATTTTATTTTCTTTGTAGCACTTTTTCTGGAAAGAACGATTTTTCAATGTAAAAGACACAGCCCTGCGTCTCACCATACACTTCATTCTCAAAAGTGATTCTTAAATGCAAAGTGCAATTGAAGAACTAATTAATTTTAAATAATTCTCAGACTTACTACCAAATTAAGTTATGGATAAAACATTAAAACATTCATATGTTGTGTTTAACTTCAGTGGACAACAAAAATGTCTAAGTACATTAATGGCACTAAATACATAAATGCTGGAAAAGTGCTTGTCTTCCATTAGTTCCAACACATTCTTTGTCAACAGCTCTTTGAGAATAGCACAAAGTATAGTTAAGTAGCTTCTCTGTTACAAATAATCTACCCTCAAGAAATATCTCTATCATAAATTCTTATTTCTGTAAGTTAGAGAAACAGAAAACATTTTCTAAGCAAGTCACATAAAAGAATCTGAGAAGTAGGTGAGATATTTGTTAAAGGTTGGCTTTACCTACACTATTTCTCCCATTAGTGCATACTTTTCAATGGTTTAGTAGCAACCACCACCCTTTGCAAATAAAGACCTCCAGCATTATTTCTGCTGACGAAAATGCTGTAGAATTGACTTCCCGACAAGATTATACTGGTCGTCTAGCCTCTTCATATTTTTAAAGTAATATGTATGCTAATTATTGAGAAAACTATGTTGGAACCTCATTTTACCTACCCACTTTTGTTTTGTCAACCTTCAATTATGTATTTTCCCTATTTGAAAGAAGATTTTGGATGATTTAGTCAACTTTCTTTTTCATGTAGCCCAAAGTTGAGAGGCACAGAAAGAAAGTAAATATTAAAAAGGTATTCCTAGCTTTGCTTTATCCAAATAAGATGGCCAATACTTGTCCCAAAAACCGAATTCCTATCACTTCAATGTGTCAGTGCTGCAGAAACACAATAACACAGAAACAGGAAATATATTAATTGCACAAGCAGACTGCTCTACACAGATTTACATGCCTAGGAGCATAAGCCTCACATATGGTCTTCTCAAAAACTCCACTTTTTGAGAAATCCTCTTCACTGGGGACTTGATGGCTTGATACTGAAGTCTATGGCTTCCTCCATGGTCGGATTGCGTTTGTAGACAGACTCTGCTCCTCCACGACACACTCGTACTCCCAGCCACAGAACTATTTGAGATGCTGTCTCTGTAACCTGTTCCTTCCCTCTCTGATCCACATGCACACACTGCTCCTTCACATCACCAGTAAACAAACAAAACAAAACAATTTTAAAAAAAAAAAAAATTCAACAAACAGGAAACCTGTGAAGAAACAAACCAAAGAAGATCATGATACGTTCCAAATTCTCACTAATTTTAGTTTCATGACTTATTTAATAAAAAGGAAACAAATATGTATGAACAGTTTTTATTCACTTATATAAACATTAATATTTCAGTTTGTATGAATGTACAGCTTCTGTTCTTACTGTAAGAATCCATAAATTATATACTGCTGTAGGACATGTTGCCCTTCAGGAGCCCTAAAGTGTAGCTGTGAAGAACACTGAATCTGGCCTTGAGCTACTATATTTAGGAGTTTCTAACAGAAAAGGAAAATTTGTCCTCAACTACTACACTATTACTGAATTTACAACAGTGTCCATGACAGAAGTTTGAGTGGTAACAACAAGTTACAAAGTATCTAGTAAATCTGGATTTCTTCTGAAAGCTCTATTATTTCCCAACTATCATCGCAAATGCTGTAGAATTGACAGCATTTCAGTAGATGCACAGAATTTATGGGTCCAAATTTACAATCATATTCTGACCTCCAGATGCAACATCAAAGTAAGAAAACTTAATGTTCAACTAGTAAAAACACTTTTAAGGTTATTTTTAAATAAATGGCTGCCAGTTATGGAATTCCTTTAACGTGACAAATAATAAATGTGCATGCCAGAAAAGCACATCTAGAATATATGAAAGCTTGTGCACCCACGTGCAGACACACACACTGCCTGTATGTTATGCATGCTGAAGTGCAAGAAGGGAACAGTATGTGAGAAGTGTGGTATTAACCACACTTTAAAAACAGCTTTCTATGGAATTTTCTGACAGNGGAGGGGGCAAGGAAAGCAAACAAACAAACACCTAAACCACAAGCAAAAAAAACCCTCCTGTGATTACTTCTTCCTTTTAAATTTTGTATTACTAAACATGCTCCACAGAACTCCTCCTAATTTTATAAGTCATCTCCTCCTCCTTTATATGGATATACTATCTCTGAAAGTGCCACTCTGGATATTCAGAATGGTTTAGATTGAAAATTATTCACTTTCCAGCCTTTTGTAAATAACATTACTTGTCTGAACAACACCAAGCAACTTTATCTGTCCAACCAGCTTTTGCCCATGTGCAAAGTTTCATTTTAGAAGTGAAGAACCAAAGAGAGCATTGCAAACCTTTACTTCTCTGTAGCCANTCGTCTAGCCTCTTCATATTTTTAAAGTAATATGTATGCTAATTATTGAGAAAACTATGTTGGAACCTCATTTTACCTACCCACTTTTGTTTTGTCAACCTTCAATTATGTATTTTCCCTATTTGAAAGAAGATTTTGGATGATTTAGTCAACTTTCTTTTTCATGTAGCCCAAAGTTGAGAGGCACAGAAAGAAAGTAAATATTAAAAAGGTATTCCTAGCTTTGCTTTATCCAAATAAGATGGCCAATACTTGTCCCAAAAACCGAATTCCTATCACTTCAATGTGTCAGTGCTGCAGAAACACAATAACACAGAAACAGGAAATATATTAATTGCACAAGCAGACTGCTCTACACAGATTTACATGCCTAGGAGCATAAGCCTCACATATGGTCTTCTCAAAAACTCCACTTTTTGAGAAATCCTCTTCACTGGGGACTTGATGGCTTGATACTGAAGTCTATGGCTTCCTCCATGGTCGGATTGCGTTTGTAGACAGACTCTGCTCCTCCACGACACACTCGTACTCCCAGCCACAGAACTATTTGAGATGCTGTCTCTGTAACCTGTTCCTTCCCTCTCTGATCCACATGCACACACTGCTCCTTCACATCACCAGTAAACAAACAAAACAAAACAATTTTAAAAAAAAAAAAAATTCAACAAACAGGAAACCTGTGAAGAAACAAACCAAAGAAGATCATGATACGTTCCAAATTCTCACTAATTTTAGTTTCATGACTTATTTAATAAAAAGGAAACAAATATGTATGAACAGTTTTTATTCACTTATATAAACATTAATATTTCAGTTTGTATGAATGTACAGCTTCTGTTCTTACTGTAAGAATCCATAAATTATATACTGCTGTAGGACATGTTGCCCTTCAGGAGCCCTAAAGTGTAGCTGTGAAGAACACTGAATCTGGCCTTGAGCTACTATATTTAGGAGTTTCTAACAGAAAAGGAAAATTTGTCCTCAACTACTACACTATTACTGAATTTACAACAGTGTCCATGACAGAAGTTTGAGTGGTAACAACAAGTTACAAAGTATCTAGTAAATCTGGATTTCTTCTGAAAGCTCTATTATTTCCCAACTATCATCGCAAATGCTGTAGAATTGACAGCATTTCAGTAGATGCACAGAATTTATGGGTCCAAATTTACAATCATATTCTGACCTCCAGATGCAACATCAAAGTAAGAAAACTTAATGTTCAACTAGTAAAAACACTTTTAAGGTTATTTTTAAATAAATGGCTGCCAGTTATGGAATTCCTTTAACGTGACAAATAATAAATGTGCATGCCAGAAAAGCACATCTAGAATATATGAAAGCTTGTGCACCCACGTGCAGACACACACACTGCCTGTATGTTATGCATGCTGAAGTGCAAGAAGGGAACAGTATGTGAGAAGTGTGGTATTAACCACACTTTAAAAACAGCTTTCTATGGAATTTTCTGACAGCTTACTAGATTTAGCTGCATTGTCATTGAACTCTTAAAAATGCCAAAGGACATGCCAAAGAGAATATGTCCTTCCCAAAATTCTGCAGTTCCTAGATCTTTCACAAAGCAAACAGCTTCTCAGATCCATTTAATCTCTGAATACATCTTCACCCCTGCTTCCTTCCCAGTGGTATGTGGTCTTGAAACACAAATGTTCAAGTTTCCTGGAGCTTAGCAAAAGAGGAAAAGTTCTACTCCCAAGAGCCAAAACTTAAGGCTCTTGTTATTAAATACAATACAACATAATATAGCACTTCACCATAATTAGCAAGAGGGAAACAGCCTTTTTTTCACCTCCAGTAGCATTAAAAAGATAAGGCAATGATCCTATCTGCAGACGCAAAGATGTCTGAATCAGAAAGTGATTATATGGACAAGGAGTGACATTTTGTGTGACAAAAAAGGAAGCAACAACAACCACCAAAATAAATACATAAACAGACAGACAGACAAACCCCAAGCAACACCAACACCAACAATGCCCAACTCTGCAAAAGTATGCTCAAAACCATNCTGTTGAAACCAGTTCCAACACCTCAGGGCCCCTGTGGGAGTTTTGATTTAACAGAAAAAATCCAAATGTATTACATAGTTTATTCGGGTTTTTCAGAGGGAAAAAGAGGTAAAAAACACAGGGAAGAGTAGCACATAAAAAAATGCCTGCTGAGGGCTTTGAATCCCCCAAGTTCAAAACAAGACTCTCACAAAGAGGGGAGACACTAGTTTCCTCTCACTGATCTATCAATGTCCTTTAATGATTTTCTGAAAGAATCACATCCAAAATGGAAACAGTTTTTCACTTACTTCTTCCTATTCATTCTTGGGTTTCTCTGCTGAGATTAGCAACCATTTCAGCAGCTCTCATCTATAAAACAGATGCCAGTACACCAGAAGCCAGACTAAACCCTCAAAATTCTCTTTTACACCAGTGAGATCACATTCTTCAGCAGAGATTCTAACAAAATGTTTATTCTAGACTTCAACTGGTTAATCACAGTGGTAGATCCTAGTCTTTCGGGGGTAGTTTTTACCATTTTCAGACTGGTACTTGTCTATGCTCAACATTAGCCCTGCCACTGCCCTCCACTGAACTGCAGTACAGCAAAGAGGGACATCCAGCACTAGCAGAGAATAAAAAAAAATTTTAAAACCAATAAACAATAAACAAAAAACAAAACAAAAACAACAACCAAAAAAAACCCTCCAAGCCTTAGGGAGTTGGCTTTTGCACTCCGTGTTTGTTAAGGCATTTTTGTTCATGTTTTCATATACTCTGCCTTTTGATACAGCGTCTTTCTGTTCCAAAGGAGACAAATGAACCATCCATTCCACCACTGCTAGGATAAGGAGTGTCCAAATGCATTGTCCTGTAACTACACTTTCTATTTCTGTTCTGAATCTTGCTCAATTACAGATTATACCAACAGGGTGTATGTTTCTGGTACTGGGTGCCAAAATTATTTTAAAAAGCAATGTAGTTCACTGTCATTAAGCCAAACCAAAACTCTGACAGTGCCAAGTTAGACTATACCATCCATGTGGGGTCATTCTTCCTCTCTGTGCAATAAAGCAGCCAGACTCTGTTTCTCTGAAGTGATGCATCAGTGGTTTACTCAGAACTGCACTCACTTTTGGATGCAACAGAAGCCTTTTATCCTCCCAAGTCTTCATCTAGTGGACAATTCACTTAGAAGATTTTAGGTATAACTGAGAGCACAAAACTACACATACAAAAGTAAGCTTTTGACAAGGAAACCCCTAAAAACAAGTATTTATTATTTTGCATGAGAACTCAACTTCTTCTCTTTTGCAGGTCTACCAGAATGTCCAATTCTGTATTTTCATTTCCTATACTACAAGAAAGGTATCTTTTTTCCCATCAGATTAAAATTAATATTGTAAGGGTAACATTTAAAAACTTGGCCCCAGTCAGCAAGCCAAAACAGAACACAGAACTCTTAAAACCTGGTACATAGCTTCTGGACTCATACATGCTCCTTGTCAAGATTTATTGACAGTCCCAAAACCACAACCTCTGAAATACCACAGTAATTTCCCATTTTAGAAACAAGGTAATACAGCAGTCTCCAAGACAGCACAATACAATAACCACAGAGAATAGCAGATTTTATGTTGATAAGCAGTGCACTGCTTTTTACTCAAGTGTTTGAAAGTGTCTTATAAACATGATTAAGTCTTATCACAACTGGGAGATAAGCAAATGTATCAAGAGTTTTAGTCTAAAAGCTGAGCAGCTAAGGCACCTATTGATACCCAAAGGAGTTTGCCTTTCACGTCCGTTCAGGCAGGAATTAATAAGCTCACCGCTAAACTGAAGAACTTGATCCAAATTCCCAGAGAACTGATTTTTTAGAACCCAAGTTCCTGACCACTGACCAATAGAAACTAAAACAGAAAATTTACAATCTGAATGGGAGTGTGCAAAATGAAAATGGATCTTTGAAGAATTTGACAAATCTGTACACAAGTACAAACACACATGTATTGCATTTATTATCAACCATTAAAAAAAATCTTAACAAACTAAACCAGAAAATTAAGCCAAGAGACAATATTTTATATCATTTTAATCAAAATTTATCTTAGAAAGTTAATTTGCTTGGTTTGAAGTTCAGGATAGATTTTAAAACTGTATTCATTATAGTGGAAGTATTTTTGTGATCCTGCAACTGTACAGTATCATTAACTAAAATGTTCATTTCGGGTTTGTCGGTTTTTTTGGTTGGTTAGTTGTTTTTGTTTTGTTTCCAGGTACTTCTGCAACAAATTGTTAATATTGATTCTGCTCATGATTAACTGTTATCCTCACTAAAGTCATTACCAAGGAACTTCTTTTCTATTAAATGTTCAAGGGGGAAAAATGGCTGCATTTTATTCTTGGCATCAATGGAATTTCAGAGAAAGTAAGTCCATTTCTAGTCTTCTTTTTATAAGTCCAAAATACAGGCAACATATAAATGGCTGAATTCTCTTTTCAGTAGCCCATTCACATCATTTACACATGAAAATATGGTAGAAGTATTTAATTTAACAGTCTGTTCACACTTGGCAATCACTGTAGCATTGTCCAGAGTTAGCAATGCCATCATATTGCTAAACTCTGCCAATGCAGTAAATTTCCCTGCACAAAGGCACTCGGTACAAGTTGAGAATATTCACACCAAGAACTGGTACAAAGTTTTTACTGGACTGAGGAAGAGTGTAGCTAAGTTTGCAGCTGTGTTTATTTGGCTTACTTTAAAAAGCTTTCCATAGTTAGGTAAAAACCCTAAGCCTACTTGAAAGATAATCAATACATCACACTGCTGATGCAGAACTTGCAATTTCTCTGTTGTTTGAGGGAAGAGAAAAAGTGGAAGAGATTGTCCTGAAGAATGGTGCAATTTAGTTTTGAAGCCTCCAACCACAAAACTAAAGTAGGCAAATGCAAAGTTTTATGTCAGAAGTTTTGAAATTAACAAATCAGTCCTGTAAAACTAAACCACAGTTTCCCACACAGATGCCAAATATCTGTTTACCTACAGTAACAAAGATTTCACTCACACCTCCATGATTTAAGCTCACCCAAAACCTCAGCTGAAGCAACAATATATCTCGTTCTCCTTGCACATACAGCTATAACTGAAAAATCACGTTCAAAGTAGCAAGTATAATTGCTGAAGACTTTTTGTTCCATGCCATGTCTTCAAGAAATTTCTTGCAGAATGCATTTCAGATGCTTTGCATATCTGATAAATGCTTAGCTTAATAGAATAAGTTTGAAGGAAGCATGGAAAAAAGAACAAGAGTGTTTCACTTCCTTCTTTGTTATCTGTTAATGGAAGGCTTAATACCCCATGGTATATGCAATGAATGGAGTCTTCTTCCAGCAGAAAAGAACATTCACTAATGCTGAGTGTGCTGGGCGGTAGGTGTCCAGGTGCTGACAGTGGAGTCTGCAGGGGCAGCCTTGGTGCCAGAGTTAGGGGCTGGCCCATGATGGACACAGCCAGCTCCAACGTATCTACTGTGTGACACAGCTAAGTCTGTCAACCAAACTGGTAGTGTCTCTAGGAAAACGTATTTAAGAAAGGGCAAAATAGTGAGGAATGTGGAAAAACAGGTGTGAACAACAACCCTTCAGACACTGGGTTTACAGAAGAAGGATATGGAGGAAGTGCTCCAAGAGCACATTGGAACAGGTGGTTCCCTTCAGCCTGTAGAAGGGACTGTGGCAGAGCCCATGAAGAACCTTCTATTGCAGAAGGTTGGTATTTCTTAAAGGACTGTAATCCAGAGAAGATCCACACTGGAATAGGTGAAAAGGAGCAAGGAGAGGAGAACAAAACGGTTATGGACTAAAGACAATCCCAGTTCCCCATCCACCTCCACCATTAAGGCCAGAGCTGGAGAGAGGTAGAGGAGTCAGGAATGAAGGAGTGAACGTGAGCCAGAAAAAAAAGGAGAAGTACCAGGAAGGTGTTTTAATTTTTTTCTTACTATCCAACTCTGTTCTAATAGGCAATAAATAAGACTGGTTCTCCCTAAATTGAATCCGTACTACTTATGACAGTAATTTGGAAGTGAACCTCCCTGTATGTGCAACAATAGTCCATCTTTCTTGCCTTACTTTCTCCCCTGCCCTGTTGAGGGGGCAGAGTGAGAGCATGCCTTGGTGGACAGCTGGCAGCCAGCCAAAGTAGACCTACCACAGGGAGAAAAGACAAAACAGGGCTTGTATTTTTCTTGTTGTGACAGAATATGTTGTAATTACCTGTTTGTCCTAAAGAAGCGTCCAGACTAAAAGCCAAAAACTCAGCTTATGGCATAAATTGGCTTCCATTACTCTCATCTTTCAGCACAATCTCTGTTCATTAGTGAAAGAAATACAGTGAAAACTATCAGGTGACAATATTTCCATATCTAAGATTTTGAAATCTAAGGGAAAACAGATTTTTCTCTCAGTTTTTATATGTCTTCAATTGTTCTGCTGAATATGGACACAGAGTCCAGATGCATCTGTTTCACTTTCTTGTACATGCAGATTGTAATCAAGTAATTTATTTGTTCACAAAAAAATTTGTCTAACATTGCAAATTTACCAGAACAGTTATTCTGGTATAAGACCCCCTTAGAAAGATTGCTTTTTATCCCTTTTATTTAGAAAGGAATAAAAACATCTTTTCCTCTTCCAAAGCATCCTTTTTAACTTCAAAAACACCTGTGTCTGCAACAGTAATTTATACTAGAGTAACAACTACTATACAAATCCTGTTACATAGGATTTGCATACTTGCATCTAGAGTGGCAAAGAAGCATGAAAGAAATAGGTCTACTCTTTTAAAACTGGAGGATGAACTCAAGACTACTAAAAAATTGAAATGGTTTGTTACTTTTGTGCTATGCTTCACTACATCTGTTTTTTTCAATTTAGTATTTTAACCAGGTCAGTTCCCAGACTAAGTTTTTCCCTTGACCACCTAAACACCTCCTGACAGCATGAAATAGAGATCAGCAAAGAGGTGAGACAAGCAGCCACAAACAACAAGGCAAAAGAAGGTTGCTGTAGGAAGCTGTGTGAAGGGGACTGGTGGGGAAGGGCTTCTTTGTGCAAGCAGCAATCTGTGAGGTCATCCCAGCTGTTTCATGGAGTTGCACCCTTAAATTTATGTGAACATTCGAAAAATTTCACTGTGAAGTAAAACATGTGCCTAAGGGGATTAACATAAGGAACAATGGCTACCATGGGAAGGAACAAAATTATTTCTTGACTGTGGAATTTATTTTATGAAGGAGTTTGTACTCCAATTCTATAGTCTCCATTCCTTGTACATACACAGGAAAAATAGAAGCAAAACAAACAAATCAAAACAGAACAAAAAAAAAAAAAGAAAGAAAGAAAGAAAGAAGGCAAGAGAGAAGGCAAGAAAGGGAAGGTTGGAAGAAACATTTTAATATATCTAAGAGTCACAGTAAATTAGTAGGGATACATAATCATCGTATCTCCAGTTCAAAGGTAACATGCATAGTTTTCTGGTAGAATTCATGCTAAACTCCAGACACTCACAGCGCATGCACAGGAAAACAACACAGAATTTTTGAATCAGTAAGTCATTTGAAAGAATCTCCTGAAGTGTGCTGAGGCATGCTTCTGGTGCTGTGCCAAATTACATGCTTCTGTTTGTGGCTTTCAAATATAGGTTACACAGATGCACAAACATGCACTATTTGGCAAGTAGTGACAATGGCCTACTCAGGATTCAGCAACTCAAGCTCTACTTAAGTTTTACTAAGTGAAAGAAAAACTTAATCACATATTGTTCCAGGTTCTGTCTTTATATCCTTTTGCCATCTCCCTGCTCACTTGCCAAAGACTTCAAGAAGCCCCTGTAATTCTAGAAAGTCATTGTTGGATAATTCTAGTACAAGCATTTCAAACAGAAGGTTTAAATGTCAAGTGCATTTAAAATGGAACTTTCATTTGCATTTTCTGTTGTTCTAAAAGACCTCAAAAATTCCCACTGTGGAAATTTCCAGTACTTCAACCACTGGCCACAGATCCATTTGGAAATTAATAAAGGCAAACTTATTTGTAATGACAAAGACTCGTGTCTGGACTGTGCCATAAGCAAATACAGACTTCTGCACAACACATAACATGGGTTCACAGGCTTACTACAACACTCATAGATTTCCTCCTCCTCTTACTTACGACCACAAGGTTGAATGGCATACCTAGGGCAATATTTCTTGATTCTCTATACTTTAGAGCTTGAAATACAGGAATTCCAAACAAAGCTTTATTCTAGATTCTCCAACCATTAGAATGTTCTGCAAATAACAGATTTTAATCTGAATTTACAAGGAATATAAACACAGGTGCCACTGTCTTCTATAAATCACATAAGAAACATTATGCAAGGTCAATTAATTTACAGTCTGTCACTTTCCCCAGTTTATAGGTAAAAATAATAGTTGAGTTACAGATGGGAAAATGTACAGAAACCAGGAAACTTTTTTTAAAAAAAGAGATAAAAAGGATTAGGTACTGACAGTGGCTCATTGTTAATTGAGTCCCATGTGTGAAAGCTAAAGAAAGATTGGTTTATACAGCTGCTGCTATTTGTCAAAACATTGCTAACAAGGTACACATGTTAAATCTGTGTGTCTTCTTTCACTCCCTAAAAATGAATGACCATGCTAAATTCTATGACAAATATTAATTGAAAAATTACTGCCATTTCCTAGGCAATTAAACTATTTCAATGTATTATTCATATTTTGTTATAACAACAAGCAATTTTTAAACAATTTTCCATCAAATGGAAGCAAAAGTGTTTGGAGAGTACAGAGATAAAAACAGAAGGAAAATTAAGATTTAACCTTGGTAAATTCTCCTCTGTATCTTCAAATTTAAGTTTTCAAGGACTGTTTTGAAACAAAACAAAACAAGGGAAAAAAAAGAAAAAAAGAAAAGAAAAAAAGAAGTTGCAGTCCTTGCCAGTAGAAACCAAGAGCTTTCAAATCAAAAGCATCCATAAATCAACAAAAAAAAAAACATTATGTTTTCTGGAAATAATGAGAAGTTGGGTTTCTTCTGCTTTATTATGAACTTCCTCAAAAAAATCTGAGGGATTACAAATTTAATTAAATGAGGAAGATCTACATCTAGCAAACACAGAGAACAAAGTAGTCTAGAACAAGCTCATCACTCCATCCAGACTGCACATGGGCAACCAGGCCTTGCAAAGAGGGGAGGTAATTAGCTGGAGTTACCTCTGACGTGGCTGCGCTAGGTCACATTAGAAGAGTGGGCTACATTGCTAAGCAGCAGCTGGGTACTTCAAAGAAAGCCTGCTAAGACACAAGCTCCTTCTGAAAAGTAACACCACCACCCTTCCCTGACACATGGCCTGCCTCATCCCTGTCACTTGAGCTGGAAAGGAGCTATTTGAGACCTCAGTGTTGACCACTCCTCTGTTCATACTGTTATTATAAGCACAAGTGTATTTACAGGGTATTTTGTAGGCAGACATATGCAAGCCTTGACTATGCTACGACCCAGCAGAACTGTGTGCGCTCTTGCTGCTATGCACTTGGCTGTCTCAGAGCATACAGAAAGTTTGCTAGGTCTGCTTGCAAAATACTGTAGGAATACATCCTAAACTTGCTTCGATTTTCTTAATGTAAATACTGTGTAAACCATTTTAGCACAAAATACTTTCCTGGAAGGTGAGCTCAGACTTATTTACGTGAAAATCAGGTTCTGACAAAAAATCTGAGGTACAGCATGCTTCACAGCAGTGCCCAGAAATGTCCATAAAATGTAATTCTGCTCTGCCTTCTAAAACAGGACACCAGTAAGACTAATGCACTAAAGAAGATCAGTGCAAAAGAAAGTCTGGTGCAGGCCCAGAGAATCAACAGGAAGTATACTTAAAAATGCAAGTAGGACCAGCCCTAAGTTTCAATAGTTGAGAATACGGTCATAGGGCCCATTTGAGCATGAACAGGGATCAAACACAGGATGATCGAGCTTCCTTTTCAACTTGCTACTGATATTTTGTTTGGCCTAAGGAAAGATACTTTATTTTCTTAATGGAAGGAACTTTGTATTTTCTACGGACCTCTTGCTGCCTGTCAGACCTTTCAGCAGAATCAGATCTGCCTCTTGCATGTCTGCATCTCACGTGTTCAGCTTTTTTATATATATATACTATAAATTAAAATATTTCCTAATCTTTTCACATGTTTGGTGTGGGGAGATGTACAGAAAGTATTTCTGGTATTGAATTAAAATCTGTCTCAGTAAGAAAATTATAAGAAAATTATAAGAAAATTATATGACTGCATGATTATGGCAAGGAGAAAGAAAAAAACAAACAAACAAAACTAAAAAAAAAAAGAACCACAACAAATAAACTATATTCTGCATACTCTAAGAACATTGAAATTTAACTATCAAATAATAAAAAAAAATATACCTGTAAATGCATCTGTACAACTGAGTTGAATCTCTAAATGTTACAACTTCCATTGTTACAGAAAACCTGTTGTATATTAGTCTCAATTACGTACACTTCAACCTTAGAGGCTGTCTTATTTAAACATGCTTAACAAATCTTAGAGAGTAAGCCAGGTAGAAAATAGTGGCACTTCATAGATGAACTCTGATGTACATGCTGCAACCTCGCTTACATACTTGCACCACTAGTGGTTAAAAATTACACTTGTTCCACACAGTAAAAATGCCAGGTTACTGTAGAAAATTATTATCTGTAATTTACAGTTTTGCTGAGACACAATGAAGAAGTGGTAAACAAATACAAAGAAAGTCACGAAACACAGAACTGAAGTCCTCTTTATGTGGTCACACATACACAACAGACAATGGTAACTCCTCAAACCGAAATTGAAGAAACAATTATCATGAAACCAAAAGAATGTATAGCAATTATTTTATTTCACCCTGCAATTCTTATTGGATGTACTGCATCAACAGTATACTTTAATTTCACTTTCCTAGTTTGCTGCTAAGCTAGGAACATGCATGTAAATACAGTTGTCAGCTTCTAAATCCCTCTGTAAACATGCAGAGATAAACTACTAGTGAACAAACACAGTGCAAATAATTGTATTTTGGGAATATAGGTAAAGGAGACCAAATGAACTTAAAAAATACCAGGAGGAAAGCACATCACAGCAAAAATAAAAGATCATGCAAGAAAGCGTATCAAGGTCATTTAAGGCTTATGCTGATTTGCAGTAGGCCAAGAGTTCATTTCATTCACATCAACAGATGCATTCATATTATAAAAGAGGCTTCTTAAAAATCTGGACTTGCTTAGATGCCTCAGATTTCTCACTTTTCAGTAAATGTGTGAGAACACTACCTGCTGTGCATATTCAAATATTTGCTTTGTGCAGCAAACAAAAAGCATCTTCATCTCTTAAAATCTGTAAGACACTTTCATCTTGATATCATTATCTGGATTAAAGCTGTGCCAGATTCATACTCGTGTAATTTTCAGGATGAACCTCTGAAGTATTCTGACAGAAATATACTCTTGAATTGTGCAATTTTCTTTCACTGTCTCTATAGAGGTTGAGTTGCTTGCAAAAGAACTGCCCATCTTACCCAAGCACTTTTTATGTATGAACACAGTATTAATGATCTTCACTGTTTCTTATAAGCTGCCATGTACTTTTGTAATTAAATGTTTAATTTTAAAGTCTATTAAACACATTCTTCATTATGATTCCATGGACAGACAGCAGATTACTTAAATGGGTAATTTGTATACTACAGATTGAAAACCACACTTTTTTATATTTTTGCTTCTGAAAGCTGTGCATTTATGCATGTTGATAGTAAAAAACCAAAACATCGCAGCTGTTTCTGAAGAGTTACAAAATTCAAAAATGGAGAAAAAGCTACAAATCTGAGCATTGGCATGCACAAGAGCAATATTTCTCCTCTGACTTTACATTTTAGTGCTGAAAGTACAATACACAAAAGCAACAATCATTGTTAAGAACGTGACATAGAACATATCTATCTTTTTGTGCTCTTGAAAATATCTATTCTTATAGCAAAGGCCTCTAGAATGTATATTCAGAGCACTAATGTGCACATACATGAATGGACTCAGACAGTTTAATCTCTTTTTGTTTGTTTGTTTTTTCAATCCAGCAAAAAAAGGGAAAAAAGTCCTGAGAATCAGAGCCTACAACATGGAATACATCTTTAGGATGTCAAGTATTTCTTTAGCACAGACTCCACAGTAATTGTTCAAACTATCACTATGTATCACGGTCTCAACAGCAATGAAGCTCCTGCTGCACTTGGTGCTGAACTGAGGCACAGGACATCAGTCTCAAAAAACTCCATTCCTTCTCCTATCAGACAAAGAATTTAAAATCTGTGTAAAAGTATTTCTAGAAGCAACAAGATAAAGTAGCACGTTTGTAATACACAACAGATGTTTCACTTAGATAGTCAGGAGACACCATGTTATTTTTAGAGGGAAATAATGTAAAGTTCTTTCAGAACTCCAAAGGTGTTCACCTTCAGCAAGAGCCCCAAAACACAGCAAAATGACAAGACATCCTGTTATCTTAAGGACTTAAGGACAAATATGGGTTCTGATGAAGAACATTACTTCTCCTGAGATACAAGACTGCAATACAGAAAGCTACAGAGAACGTGACAAGGAACTATTTGTTGCAACTGGCCTTCTGAAAAAAAAAAAAACAATGATGAAGGAAGGAAGGCAGGAAGGAAGGAAGGCAGGAAGGAAGGAAGGCAGGAAGGAAGGAAGGAAGGAAGGAAGGCAGGAAGGAAGGAAGGAAGGCAGGAAGGAAGGAAGGAAGGAAGGCAGGAAGGAAGGAAGGAAGGAAGGCAGGAAGGCAGGAAGGAAGGAAGGCAGGAAGGAAGGCATGAAGGCAGGAAGGCAGGAAGGCAGGAAGGCAGGAAGGCAGGAAGGAAGGAAGGAAGGAAGGAAGGAAGAAAAACAAAGAAAGAAAATCTGCTGACTGAATTACCTAATTGCTCCTAGCAAATTAAGTTTATAACATGTCAATACGGGAACTTAGCGTGAAGGTTCTCTCTATTCTTTTTTTTTTTTTCTGTATAATAGAGAATCATAGAGATTTTGCATGCCTTTTTTTTAAAAATTACATTAATGTTTATGAAAATGTGTAAATTGTTTTGTCTTCAGTCTCAAGTTCTGTTCCCTGGTGGTTTACATTTTGTAGTTTAAATATTTATATTGATAATCCTCCCCATTCTTCTATTTTAATCATTGTATGGTTGATTTAAGTTGTGCATTTGGCATAGGTCTGATCTTCCATAGAGTTCAATGTGAAAGCTAGAAAACACATACTAAAAAGTACAGTCCACTTCACAAAGCAATTAATTCTAAGCTAAGGGGAACAGTTAAATGTCATTATAAATCACTGGTAATATAATTCTGCATTACTTCAGACCTTAAAGCATAAGGGGAAAAGTAGGCCTATGATAAGAAAGCAGGAATTAGGATCGTTTTAGTGTGGAGACACAGGTGACATAGAAGAAAACCCTATGTCTTTCATAGGTACTTTCACCATAATGAAATGTCTGCTTAGTTGCGAATCTTGCACATTTAAGGAAACTTAACCTGTTACAACCAGGAAAGACACAGAGAAGAAAGTTCCACCTTGTGAACAGAAGCACCACCTTTGAACATGTTACATTCTCAAGGTGAAACTTCCATTTATATTCCAGCTTTTGCATGTCAGTCAAAATACAGGCCATTAGGCTTTGTCTAAGAGGCTTTGAACGTTATTTTACTAATTTCAGAGCGGTAAAAGGGTAGTCATCTGAAATATTCAAAATTATCCGATAAAAATTCAAGAATATGTTGTAGTCTAGAGGAATAGTGTGTCTGTGTCCACCAACACTGCAGCTTCTGACGGCAAGTTAGCACTGTCAGCGTAACTGCCATTTTGCCACTTTACATCCATTGGTCTGATAACATGAATAGCAGTAGTTTCTTGTCCATTTTTTCCCTCATGGGGGAGATGCTGTAACTATTGTGCATGGACTGCACCATCAGTACAGCCTCCCATTGCTTTCGGACTTCAGGGGAAGTCTTCCCACACACATAAATGGCCCAACTGAGCTACCAAGCTTTTTCTCTTGTATCTCATAAAGCTGTTTAACTATAACATCTATTCTTAAAAAAGGGTCAGTAAATAACATTTCCTTTATATCTTCAGCAGCACAGCCCAAAGCATACAGCATACATACACTTGAAATCTTCAGCCTAATCATCAAACAAGTCCAGCACTATGATTCCACATGCTCCTGCATTACAAAACCAGGTCCATGGGAGCAGAGAGTCAACTAAGGTAATGCAGCAGCCCATTGTCCCTTCCACCACAGACCTCAAATTAAATGTCACAAAACATATTTAGCTCTAGCTGTAGCAAATACTACCATAGCTATGCAGGTGTACTCTATTGGTAGAGAGCAAAAGAAGTGGATTCTGCTCTTCTCAACATGATCACCACCTGCTTTTGCTCAGATTTCTTTCTTCATTGCAGTCATATGAATTGGCCATCCAACAATGGGTGACAGTTCTACAGTGAATGCCTAGTGAACTCTTTGAATGTACTACTTTAGTTAATTCAGCCAGAGCCAAATCTTAGCAGAGACTCAAACTGCAGGACCCAAAACACCTTAAAATTTTATTGAAGACATTACTCTCTGTTTACAAAAACTTCAAAAGCAAGATATTGACAGTCATTAATATGTACACCAGAGATCTCTTTTGGTATCTAAAAATACCTCAGTATCTGTAGTCTGCAACATACAACGTGTGAAGAACAGCAGTGGCAGCACACAGCTACAGAGAGCACTTTCTTGTAAGTAAACAAAAATATGCAGGAAAGGAATAGAAGAGAGACCTAGTATATGCAGACAGTTGCTTTTGGTAACAATCTACTTGCAACAGACAACAGTGCTACTTTTCTGCTTTTTTTCTTTTAGCTCAGATAAAATGTTACTTCAGAGTTTTCTTTAACAGTCATGAGATTATCACAGTTGGTGCAACAGATGTTGGTCTCTAGGAAGAATGGCCTGATCCTGTAAAACCTGCTTTCTCATGTGCAGACCCTTTGAAATCAGTGGGATTTATGTAAATAGGGATTTGCAGGATTAGGTCTACAGACTAGAGTCTGCAGTACTTCAGTCCTACGTGTTCCAGTTTTGTTGCCTGGGAACGCAATACACCAGAATAGCTACTGAACAGACCAGGCATCTTTTCAGAGCAGTGAGAATGTGAACACAGTTTTTATAACATGAATTCTACATTAGGACCTTATATTACTGTAAAGCAATCCCACCTGACTCAAAAAGAACAAACCTGATGCATATTGATGAACAAAATCCAAGAAGAATGCATGTTGCATTTACAAATCTGAGGAAAGGACGCAAAAATTATTTTCTTCCTTTTTTTTTTTTTCTTCCTCTTGTTTTGTTCTTCTAAATGGGACACAGCACTGTATGCCCATACTGTCTTCTCCCTATATCAAAACATGGAGCTGCTAACATTTTCTATACTGTAACTTTGTGTTACCACAGAGGGAGAAAGAGAGAACTATTCAGAAGTCAAAAGACCTGTTTAGTTCAGGCAGTTCAAAACTGGTGCCATTGGCAATGGAGATTGCAATAGGATTTGCAGTGGAAACTCCACTACGCTCTCCTTCCACACACTTTTGGGTACTCTCCAAGGCACTCCCTGCCTACCCCTCTCTAGCCTCCCATGCATTGCCTTCACTCACTTCATGCACTCCCCATTCCTCACTAGGTTCTGGCTGGAGCTGGGTTACTGCTGTGGTTTGCATTGGTAAGGAGGCACATACAGCCCTTGGCCACCAAGCCGTCAAATGCTGATAAGACTCAAAGAAAGCTGATGAATGGTAGTTGCCTCTGTGGAGACACTCTAGGAAAAGTATACAAATACCAGAAGGACATTGACATGCTGGAGCCTGCCCAAAGAAGAATAAAAAAGTTGGTCTAGAGAACAAATCTTACGAGGGGTGGCTGAGAGAATTGGGTTTGTTTAGTCTGAAGAAGAGGCTGAGGGGAGACCTTATTACTTTCTACAGCTACCTGAAAAGAGGTTGTAATGATGTGTTGGTCTCTTCACACAAGTAACAGGACAAGAGAAAATAGCCTGAAGTTGCACTACTGGAGGTCTAGGCTGGATACTAGGAAAAAAATTCTTCACCAAAGGGGTTGTAAAGCATTAGAACACACTGCCCAAAGAATAGATGGAGTCACCATCCCTGGAGGTATTTAAAAGTTGTGTAGATGTGGTGCTGAGCAATATGGTTTAGTAGTGACCTAGCAGTACCAGAAACCAGGCATGAGAATCAAAGTAAGGCATCCTTGTCAATACTGTATGCAAAATTCAGGATGTGCCAAACACCATTCACACAAACTGGAAACTACACATCAAGGACCACATCAGCGAACATAGTCAGACTCATATGCATATATTATTACTAGAAAATAAAACACACATATAACTGAGCAAACTTCAGATGAGCCTTCTATGGTTACTCCAATGGACGTATTTTCCCAGAGTTGATCCACATCACCCTATGGGAAACTCAAAGGAGCAACATACATAAAACCACATGAGGATGCCAGATGAATGCAATTTTACTGCTTTCAGGATACACCTGAGCTTTCTCACATCTCACCATGATATCTTTATCACTGTGTTACACCATGTAGGAAAGCTTCCTCAGAATGAAATGTTGTAGAGGCACTTTCAGATTACATGTAATGTATAATCACTAAATTCTATTCTCTACATTCTGACGTCTGTTTCCGGAACATTACAATGAAAGCTGGGGTTTTCATACATACGTAACTCTTTGCAGTAGTCCAGTGCTGGTCCTGAACTGGGGACCCCAGAACTGGACACAGTACTCCAGATATGGCCTCCCTAGGGGAGAGCAGAGGAAGAGAAGAACCTCTCTTGAGCTGCTGCTCACACTGTTCTTAATGCCCCCTACGATACCATTGGCCTTCTTCGACACAAGAGCACATTGCTAACTCATGATTAACTTGTTGTCCACTAGCACTCCCAGGTCCTTCTCCACAAAACACTTTTCCAGCAATTGACCCTTAACCTGTACTGGTACATGGAATTCGTCCCCAGTGTAGGACACCACATTTGCCCCTGTTGAACTTCGTGAGGTTCAACTCTACACAAATCTCCAGCCTGCCCAGGTCTTCAACAGCTTCCTGGTGTGTCAGCCAGTCCTCCCAGTTTTGTATCATCACCAAACTTGCTGAGAGCACACTTCATCCAGATTATTGATGAAGCTGTTGAACAAGACTGGACACAGTACTGGCCCCTTGGAAACACTACCAGCTACAAGCCTCCAGCTAGGCTCTGCACCACTGATCACAATCCTCTGAGCTCTCTCATTCAGACGGTCCATTGTCTGTTCATCTACCCCACATTTCCCAAGCTTACCTATGAGGATGTTGTGGGAGACTGCCTTTCCAAGGTCAAGGTAGACAACATTCACTGCTCTCCCCTCATCTACCCAGCTAGTCACATCATCATAGAAGGCTATCATATTGGTAAAGCATGATTTCCCCTGCATGAATCCATGTTGACTGCAATCTTCTTTACTTCTGCATGCTCACAGATGACCTCCAGAATGAGCTGTCCCATCATCTTTCCCAGGATGGCATGTGGCTAATTTCTTGGGTTCTTCTTCTTGCCCTTTTTGAGCATCTTTTCAGTCAGACACAACTAGTTACTTGTGACATTCTAGCAATTGTTACAACTTCATTCTGGGTCTTGGTTCAGACTACAGAACGATCAATATCATTAGTTGACTCTGTAATGATTCTAGTCCTAAACCTGAAATGTGTCTTTGAGCACATGTGCATAAATATTGGAGAACAAAACGACAGATTAATTGCTGGCCCTAATGCTGTGTTTGTGAGTGCTAAGAAATCATTCCAAATGTTCCAAAAAGGATTAGTGCAGTATAACAAGTCTATTTAATTATATAAAGACCAGTGATCCTCATTTTACTATAAGCAGCTTTTCCTTTATTTGGAGCCTGTAAACAGAACAGAAATCATTACAGGACAGTTATAACTTTTGTCTCGAAATATTCAAGTTATAGCAACAATATAGTGAAAAAAATATGTGAAAGGCCAGGGAGGACTATATACACACACCGTATTTGTGTACAGCAATGCAAGATTAGGCACATGCTTGAAAATATACCAGCACTCCTCACTACAGTTCAAATGTAGAAATAATGGTTATGTAAGATGTGGTATGCTTCCTTAACTTAAAAAGAGTTGCAACTGAGGCAGTTAAAATACTTACACAGAACTTTAAAAAAAAAAAAAAAAACCAAAACAAAACAAATAACCTCCCTCAGATTTAATAAAACCAAAGAAATCCATGAATCCTACAACATGAGCCTCTACAGATGACTGTACTGCAGGCAGTGAACTCATGAATGAATGTATATACAGTAGAAGACAACTCAATATAGATTAAATTATTTGTCTGCATGTAGGCAGCCCAAGAAGAGTTCCAGTTTTCTTTACTGCACAAGTTGGTTATTCTTTAACTGGAAGATAAACAACAGAATCACTTTTGATGTTAACCCTTCCTTAGGTGCAAACTGCACTATTTCAGTATCACCTGGAGACTTCCTATTATTTAATAAATTAGTGCCACTTCCCACTCTGAGAAGTAAACATGGTAATTTCATGTTACAGATTCTTACCAACTCTTAAAAATCATCATAAAGGAAGGAATGAGGAAAGCAATGACTTAAGGAGTAAAAGTGGACAGCACAAGTTACTAATTAAATATTTAGAAAAGTTTCAGTATAATTAACAGGGACTTCAACCAAATATAAGCCCTCTATGACAAAATCTCAGACTAACCCTTACCAATCAATAGCCTTCTCCTCAGATGCCTCACAAACCAGACGCGTCCAAGTCTGGAAGATGAAACAGGATGACCAGTATATTCCAGATGCAAGCATCACCCATTCTCCTCTCATATTGATGTACTCTGGTGTGAGCTACTGGCTGCTTTTCCCTTCAGTGAAAAACCTGGGGCAGAGAGAGGGACAAGGAACCACTCTGATCTCCAAGGCCACCCCTGCAGCCTCTGCAGATGCCTCCTCTATGATGGGCCAACTGAACGAACTGCCCATAACAGCTCATGATGAATGTTTCATTTGCCTTTCTAAGTATTTTTTGCCTTTGCTGTCACAGGGCAAGAAAACTCATTTCTCTGAGTACACTAAAATCATAGAATAATAGAATCAACCAGGTTGGAAAAGACTTTCAGGATCATCCAGTCCAACCTATCACTCAGCCCTATCCAATCAACTAGACCATGGCACTAAGTGCCCCATCCAGTCTTTTCTTGAACACCTTGAGGGACAGTGACTCCACCACCTCCCTGGGCAGCCCATTCCAATGCCAATCCCTGGGCAGCCCATTCNCTTAGTCTTGTTAAATCTCACCCCATTGGTCTCTGCCCAGCCATCCAGCCTGTCAAGGTCCCTTTGCAGGGCCCTCCTACCTTCCAACAGATTAACACCTGCTCCTAAACCTCCTGTTCTGTGGCCCCAACCTCAAGGGCCAACGCAGCTCAGGGCTCCTGCAGACTGAAGCACAGATGACCCAAGGAGCATTCCCATCACAGACCCAACCTCCTGGCCAACTGAGGCCAACTCTCTGATGCTCTCTCCCCCAGAGTGGTACAACAACAGGGCTTGCAGTGGAGGAATGCTTTTTGTCAGCCCTCCCTACTAGGGCAAGTTTCTTCTGTCTGGGCATGAGAACGCTGGGTAATACATTTCGTTACAGCAATGAAACAAATCATATTTGGGGGCTGGGTGCCAGCACACAGAATCCACTTGCAGTTAAGTACAGAAGGTTTGTAAGTTTTTCAGCTGGTACATATTTCAGTGTTTTCCAGCCTTTGCTGAGGCAGTACTGAAGCAAGCAGAAGTTGTCCCTCACTGGGAGTGGAAGCACAGAGACACTAAACAACCTGCATGCAATCATCTGAGGAGCCACAGCAAGGCTGGTGACCAGGACAGGGATTTTGAAGTCCTTGCAACTAAACATTGAGTCAGACTCACATTGTCATCACAGTCATGGCATTCAAAATTTTGTGTCAGCAGGCCCACCCTCTTCCTTTAGAGGAATTATATAACTGCAATTAAAAAATCACAGCTAGATTGTGGAGTTTCACACTGAAATAAAACGGTAGGTCATTTACAAGTGCATAAGAACACTGCATCCATACATATAATCTGATACTTTTTTCTTTGAAAAAAAAAAGAGAGAATGAGTAAGTTGACAATCAGGTAGACTACATAAACATAAACCTAATCACACACTGTAGAAGTATAGTGCTGTAAAAGAAAATATGTTTTAAATTAAGTCAGTTCAGGTGAATAAATCTACTCACACAAGTAAAACTTTCAAGTTAAGACCTATAATTAAGACTATACCAATTATTTGATGATGACTGAATTACTTATTCACGTGATTTGTAATGGTATCAGCACCAGCACATGAGCCTTCTTAATCTAGCAAGACTGTATCATGCTATCCAGTCACTGAGTTCAAAAAGCACTGCTTCCTAAAACCCATGCCAGCAGATCATTAGATCTAATACCCATCTCAACTAAATTGTCCTAACAGTTAAATTGTAGGTAATTACAGGAAGCACAAAGCCTACGTCAAGAAGCTGACATTACAATCAGGAATTGACTGTAGGCAGCCTGTCAGTCCTGTCCTCACTGAAAGTAATTCCTGAGGACAAGTAGTCTCCCTTAGAAACAAAATGTTGCACCAAGAAAAAAGAAATGGTGGCAAAGATGTTCTTTCATTCCCTTTCATAAGTTTAAATACTACATCAAACAGTGTGCTAAGTCATTTTCTTTAGAGACTACAAACTGGCTCTTTAAGAAAATGATGTTTGGGTACTGAAGAAATAAAGTAGTCACGTATGACACAGACACAAACTTTCACCTCCTTCATTTCATGTCAAGGAATCACTTTGAACATTGTTTTCCTAAAACTTGAAATATTCCATGTATACATACAGATTATAGATAAATAGATAGATAGCTATAGATACAGATACATAGATACATTAAAAAAAATTTCATCACAAGATGAAATTCCCACCACACCTCACTCAAACAACACATACAGTGAAGTGGGTCCTACTAAGACTGATGATGTTTGCCACTGAAAAATATAGTGAACCCATGCACCCTAACAGAAATAAAACACACTGCAGTCTGAAAGAGGACAGTTTCCCTCCAGCCCCTAGAAGTCCTCCCTCTTCCACTCCAAATGGCTATTTGTTGTCCTCCTTGCTGTTGGCAGACAAAAGGTGGTGACATCAGAGGCACATCCAAGGGAGGACATGGTCAGTCTGAAGGAACACTGCAAAACTCACTGAGGTGTAAATTTGGGACTGAAGTTTTCTTGTCAGCTATTATCACAGAAAACCACAGGAAATGGCATGGCTGCTGAACAATGGAGAGATCAAGCAGTTCACAGCCATTTCATGACCCATACAAGTTAAGGTCAAGAGATTCAGGTAGCAATTTGGCCTGGGCATGAGTTACAGCACAAATGAATTGTTTTAACAAATCGGCTTTGGTCAATTAAACCTAACAAAACATGCTGCATCACATAGCAGGGTTCCTGACACTAAGGCCAGGATCTGAGGCCAGTCTTGTAAAACATATATTTTAATATAGCATACCAAATTTAAGGTAATCTGTCCAGGAACTGCAGATGTCACAATAATAAAATACAACTTGTCTTGACTAGGAGATGTATTCACACTTAAATCAGGGACACAGGAGTGTAGCCATCCTTTCAAGACGTCTGGCTTAATTTTCAATGGCATTAATCATGCAATGGAAAAGTGATGCTGCAGTAAATATATTTGCTATCTCTCAGACACAAAGCATTTCCATAATAATCTAAGCAAATCCAGCACTTCCTTGTTAGTTGCTTCATGAAAAAAAAAAAGCAGCAAATGATTTGGCATTTTTCAAAAGAAAAAAAAAACTATTTACAAGCAAAAAAATATATACTCAGGCAGTATTTTGATTGTATTTAACTTCTGAAGACAAGGAGTTTGTAAATACTGAATTTTAATGTGTGCATATTTCTTTGTTTCTATTTTAAAAGAAAATGCATACATTCTTTGCTTGTGAATGACATGGCAAGACAATTGACTACAAATTAAAATACAATGCTAGATTTAAGACAAATAGTTCGTACTTATTTTTCACTTGTTTAAACTCATCCTTTATGAAAACATGTATAATAATTCAGGTTAATATAAAGTCAAGATTGGGAAGACAAGTATGCAAACAGTATACTCAAGAGTTAAATGTTTAACAGTTTCAGCTGTGAAATAACTCCCAAAATAGAGAATATACTTACTTGTCCACAGCGCTTGTGTGAAACAAACAAAAACAAAAACAAAACAAAATAAAACAAAACAAAACAAAAAAAAACCCACAAAAAAAAGCCACCTAGGAAAAAACCACGTTTTTCCTAATTTCTCAGGAGACCTGATGAGTTTCTCAAACAGGGTTCATTGCTGTTAATTTTTGCATTTGGATTTCCTGTTCACTTTCTAACCAAAAAAAAAAAAAAAAAAAAAAAAGGGGGGGGGGGGGAAACATTTTGGTTTTTTTTAGGGGGAAGATTTTTTAAACCTNTTTTTCAGGGGTAAGTTATTATAAGCCTACTTTATTGACAGAGATATCTTTAGTGTCTTTACAGAATAACACTGGAAAATGTAAAGGTCTCTTTTCTGCTTTGGAGGCAGGTAGAGGTAGGGAGGTTAGTTACTGTTAAAAAGTGTAAAGTTTTCCCAAGGAAAAAAAGAACTTAATAGTTTCATGGGCTTCAGCTAAGCTTTGGTACAGTGCCACATCATGGTAACTTCTCCTTATTTAAGTTCTATTTATTAGAAGTTGTTTAAACAGCCCCAAACACCATAAGTAGTTAGGAGGAAACCAATATTAAAATGAGTCCTCTGATCTCACTACAACTTTAAGTCATGTTTTTAACTTGAGAAGGGGCATAGGGGCAAGAGGGATGTAGTGCAATAGATGCACAGGGCATGTAGGTAAAAGGTCTGGTCCTCAGCCTGGCTAAAAATGTCTGAAATACTATTATTGATAAGCACATGTAGACTATCAGCTCTTCCTCAGGCCCCTCATGAACAACTGAAGCACTCATGGTCTGAAGTGCCCAACTCCCACTAGCTGTGGAAAATGCTCGAAAAAAAAGTTGTACGTCAATAATAAAGTACCTAAGAAATGGCTAAATAAATTTATTAAAAATGTTTTAAAGCACAATATATTTCAGTAAATGAAAGAACCTCTCTGAAAGGAGAATTTGGTGGGAGGAAAAGTGTAAGAAATTCATCATTTTGTAAATAAAAATGTAGGTGGGAAAAATTAACAGCTGTGCTAGAAGAACGCTCCTAACTTCACTCAAAACTCACTCCTCCCAAGTGGTATAGGATACACATCCAAATCAACTCTCTTTTCTTTTGAACAGAGCTAACAATCTAAGATCTACCTCTCCTCTATTAGCTTCTAAGCTTTTCAAACCTCTTCTACTCGAAGTTCACTTCTCTAAGCAAGGTTTTTAGCAACTACTTCCACAAGCTCCACCATACCAAAAAAACCCAAAAATTAAAGAAAAGGTGACACAGTAAAATTGTGAAAACCTCTCTGTAATCAATGACACCTTGTTTGGCACCTCTCAACCAAACCGGCTGATCACAAAGATCTTCCTTCTTCTTAACATATCCATTTAGCATCTGGAAAGTGTCTCCAGATAAGGAATGTCTTCTCCACAATAAAAGCAGCAACATAAACTTAGAGATTTAACTTGATTTTGAGATCGTCTTAGCCCAAGTGATTACAGCAAAACAACATACCATCTTGCAGTTGAGACTGGAATGCTAGGCTTTAGGAAGCCCCTTGAATTACTGTGCTTGGCACTGTGGAATGCTGCTCCAAGGACCTGAGCTCCGGAGGGCCACCAGTCCTTGAGATGCCTACATTACAATCCTAGCAACAAGGAGGAGAATGAGGAAAAGCAGGGAAGAAGGGAAAGCCAGAAAAAGAAGCAGACTTGACAGCAATCTTGTGCAATTAACTTGAAAATCCAACCCGTAATGGTATTTAGTGTTTAATTTTTTTAATGAAGTTTTCACAGTTTCAATAAATTTGACATACGTGAAAATTATTACACTTAAAACATAAATCTATTCTGTCATTTGAAGCACTTCCTTCACAAATTAGTGGTCTTATTGATAGTTTAAAAACTTTTTTTTTCTGTCTATTGTTGTCATTCCCAGCATTGTTCTTCTGTCTCAATCTACCATGAATCTTTTGTTTTCCATTATTTTCTTTATAGCTTCTTGCTGTCAGCCTCAATGGCATTCATAAATTAACACTGACCTCTAAATTTTCAACTAGTTCCACAGAATTTATTTAACCATAAGCCTCTTCTGTCTTAAACATATGTCATTTAACACTATGAAAATTATTCCCCTTGATTTATCAGGTTAGAAAAGACAAAAGCTAAAAACTTCTTTCTTAAACTGATACCTATTTAATTCTTGACTGCAAGTGGAAAGTTAAGTATGGAAAATTCCCATTCCTTCAATGTGAACCTGTAAGATGACCTGTATCCCTATTCTGAAGGAAACTAAAATGAAAAAGAAGTATATATTCTTTGCATTTACTGACTGTCGGTTCATACACACAAGTTCTGAAAAATCAAAATTGATAGGCAACCTTCTATTTTTTTTCATATCCTACATTTTTGTAAACAAAAGATCTATAATAACCAACTGAAAATAATTATTATTCCCATATATGCAATATATTAGTCTCCATCTCCTACTGACAAATGTTTTTCCCACTGTAATTTTCAGCACAATGAAGCTACTCAAAGCGGTCATCCAAAATCTTACATTATAAAGCAAAAATAAATCAATGCAGTATTTGTATCAGTTGACACAGATTTTTTTTTTAAATTACATTTTCACACATGCATGAAAAGACTGGAATTGCTCAAAATAATACAATCTTTTTTTTTTTAAAGGTTTACTAAACCCTATCAGATTCTTAAGCTACCAAAAAACTCATCCCATACGAAAGCAGACAAAATATAAAGTCATAATTCTGTTTCTGCATTGTCTTTCTGATTCAAAATTGAGATTTAGGGCTAGGGATGAACATGTCATTCTGCACACATTTTGTAAGTAGCAAGCTCCTACAGTACCTAGACGCCTACAAGTACAGGCAGTAATAAGTTCTATTTCCTGTTGGTCCCAGCATAACTTAAAACTTGCTATGTAAACTCCAACAAATCACCATGTATTTTAATACATCCTTCTACAAAATAGGTAAAATGTTCTAATGTATGTTCCCAGATGAAGCATTCAGATGAAGGCAAATCATCAAATTTAATGAAAGACAGAACAATTAGCAATTCAATTGATTGACTGATTCTTCTAAGCCTTTTTTTTTTTTTTTAATTAATTGTAGGTGGAAGCATCAGTGCACACAAGAAATGCAAACCTTCATCCAAAATCCTTCTGGGTGATGTGACACTTAAGACATATGACCACTATATAATTCACACAGAAAGGAGACTATTTCAGATACAATTCCGATGGTGATTTTTAAGTACAATTTCTTGTAGTTATAGCAAACTAACCAAAATAATTTTCCTTATCATTTTAAAATACAGTGTTATCACACTACTGTATCAGCAGTTTTCTACACTTACTAAATGAAAACTGACATATAAAATGAAAATGACTATATGCACCTATTTTAAAATTTGGGCTCTCTGTAAAAACAAATTCTCGAGGCTCAACTAGCTTAATAAAAACATCAAGCCACTGATACATCAAGTTCAACCACTCTTGCAATTCAGATATATAACTTTTGAAAAAGAACTACGATTTCTTTCGAAAAGAGAATATGAGTTTTTTTTCCAAAGACAGCGCATACATGTTGCCAGTACTTTCTTAAGCAAAACAGTGTTATCCCTGTCCAGCTGGGGATTAGCAGTTTGCCAGGGTTAAGATGGGGTAAAAACAATTTAGAGTCAATGCAGATGTGACAGTCGACTGAGATTATCTGGAAATGTGCTTCCTAAGAGCATAAATCATACTACCAAAAACAGGAC
>WBNM01014010.1:0-25215 GCA_013399055.1 Ramphastos sulfuratus
TAAACTGCCTGGAAACTCCACTATCAGGAACGGGCTGCGCAGCCAGCCTGACATTGTGCCAAGCCTGCACATGGCATTGCATCCTGCCTGTCCCTCTGCAAAGCTGCTGCTGACTGGGGAGTCAAGAGGAATCAGGTCAGAGACTGAGCCAGACTCCAGCTGACTGAGAAAAGAGCCTGGGAAAACTCCAAAGCCTCTAACAGCTTTGGGACCACCGACAGCAACCCCTCCACATGCTTTGGGTACTGTCTGATACTATTTTGTGAGTAAATACTTAAAGCCTCTTGTAATCACTAATTGCCTTCTGCCATAAGCAGAAAGGAGCTTCCTGCATCCATCCAGTGGCTAAGCAGGATAATGAACCGCAAGTGGTATAGTGACCACAAGAACCTTCTCTCCCAGTATTATGATTGCATTGGCTGGTTACCTCTTACAGTGTTCCAGTTTTGCCTGTTCCTCATGTGTAGAAATTTCCAAACCATGCGTTTTGAACCTTGTAACTAAGTTTTCTAGTGATATTTAATCTTAATAAACAATTTTTCATAGTTATCAACAATCTTTGCATGGATATCGAAATTAGTATTGATTGTTAATTTTGCATAATTCATAATAATACCACATGCAAACTCATACTCTGTGACCTTGACAAACTTCTGGAAAAGAGGGACAGAGGAAGTGCTCTTGCTTAGTAAAGGGATTATTTACTTTTTAGGACAAAAAAAAAAACAAAGCAAATTAGATTAATTGATGCTAGTACTAGCAATTTTAAAACAGATGTTTTTTTCATACCACTTTGTTTTATCTGAACCTGCTTTTTAATCTCCACATCCCTGAATTCCTGCCCATAGCTATGGAATTGAACACTTCTCTGGATATTGTCAGAAAAAGCCTCCCTCGAGAAAGGAGCCAACACACTTGGACTGTCAAAATCATTCATAGAAAAGGCTTCACTAGTGAGTTCTGTTCTGTAGCATTTATTGGTTGCATGTTCAAGTCCTCCCCATTAACCGTGGCAATTAATGACAGAGTATAAATATCCAGTTTAAAGAAGCCAAATTGCCACTTATTGCTATAACTTTAAAACACAAAATTGCTAGGCATTCAGGTTAATCCAAAACAAGCTGTAGTGATAGCAGGGGCTGTAATATAGGCAGAACTCAGCTCTAAGATCTTGCTGTTGCAACTACTAATTAGTTTCTTTAGTTTACAAAAAGCAAAAACTGAAACAAATTTGTTATGAATAATGTAAGCTTGTTATACTTACATATTAAAAATATACAACATGTTCAATGCCTACAAGAGTCAGGGTGTTACTGCTTTGGTATCTTCTTCAGAACTGCCATTTGCAGAAATCATAAAAGGAAAAATCTGTAATATTTTTAAACAATACAATTTTAAAACAAGAAAAATAATTAAAGAAGCAGTAAATATTCATCATTTATGATGCTGTGAAAAAGCCAAACCCAACCAACTGTATGAAGTATTGCCTGGGAGAAATTTGAAACCATGTGAAATATTCTATTGATAGATTCTGGCCTCATCAGTACTTGGTTTTGTAAAGCCACTTGTCATGGTAGGCCTAAAAAGGCCGAGGTGGGCTTGTACACATCCTGGCTTGCCTAGGCATGCTACCCTGCCCCACCTTCTGTGCTGGGGGTAGTGGCCACAGGAAAGGGGACAACAGCCCCAGCTTCACCTAATATGGGCAAACTGGGCAAACTGCCATCCTGATTGGCTAATCTATGTCCAAAGACCCATCAGTCTCGGGCTGAAATGGATATAAAAGGATGAGCAGGTAACACAAGCTCTCTCTCTGCTGTTGCTTTCTCTGCTGTTGTGCTCTCTGCTATTGTATCCTGCCTGCTGAGGCTCTGATGCCTCCACGTGTTCGGCCTGCACAGCCAGCGTGACACCGTGCCCAGACTGGACCTGGCATTGCATCCTGCCTGCACATGAGAGCCTGCTGCCAAGAGAGCCAGCACCAGCTCAGAGATGTCTGCCTCCTTTCTGAAGCGTCTAGGAGCCTGAGAAAGCTCCAAAGCCTCTAGCAGCTTTTGGCCCGGCAGCAGCCCCACCACGTGCTTTGGGTACTGTCCCATGATATTTTTGTGAGTAAATACTTCAAGCCTCTTGTGATCATTGATTGCCTTCTGCCATAAGCAGAAAGGAGCTTCCTGCATCCATCCAGTGGCTGAGCAGGATAACTAACTGCAAGCAGTGTAAGTGATCGCACAAACCTTCTCTGCCAGTAAAAATGTTTGCTTATGCTGNTGAGTCTGGGGTCTGGGGTCAGCCCAGCAACTGCGGTAAACAAGCTGCACATGGTTGCCTTATGCAAGGCTGTGTTCTGCCCAAAAAAGGGTAAAGCAAGCCTATGGCTTCACCCAATATGGCCAAATCTTGGCTAACTGCCATTTGATTGGCTATCTCATGTCCAAAGGCCCATTAATCTTCAGGCTGTATTGGATAAAAGGAGCAGGGAACACAGGGTGTGTGCCTTTGGCCATTACAAGGTGTGTCTGCTTGCATCCGTGCCTGCTGCCTCCATGCATTCGGCCGGCACAGCCAGCGTGATACCGTGCCCAGACTGCACACCAAGACAAGAGATCCTGCCTGCATATGAGAGCCTGCTAACAAAGAGAGCTAGAACCAGGTCAGAGATCGTCTCTCTCCTTTTTCCAGTGCTCAGAAGCCTGGAGAAAATCTAAAGCCACTGATGGCTACCGACAGCAACCTCGCAACGAGCCTTGGGTACTGTCAGACAATACTTCTTACGAGTAAATACCAAAGCCTCTTGTAATTATTAATTGCCTTCTGCCATAAGCAGAAAGTTGCTCCTTGTGTCCATCTAGTGAGCAAGCAGCGTACTGGCTGCAAAGCCTTCTCTGCCAGTTTAATTCAAGTTTAATTAATGTATATATTTAATAATTATTTCCAGATCTTGTTATAACCTGTATATAGCTTCCATAACATTGCAAAGAGCCTGTTATTATTATTATTATTAAATGGTGGTCGGGGTGGTGCGAGTTCCGATTATTTAATATTAATAAACTATATATTAATATTTTTGAAATATCGTCTCGCAGTAGCTAATTACCCCTTCCACGGCATAAGCAAATCAAAAGGAGCTTCTGAGGCCATTAACACAACACTTGAGGCAGAACTCAGGGGAAAAGGAGAGCCGTGATGTGGGAGACATGGAGTTGCTGTCCGCTCTCACCCATCAACTGAGAACAACACTGCCTCCTCTCCCACTTGAGTTATGAAGTGATACACAGGTCTTTCTTTCTCATCCTTTTCCTTCCCCTTCCACATCTAGTGCAATGAAGCTCTGACAGGAGTCAAATAGTCTTCCAAACCCAAGGATAACAAATTCCTTGCCTCTGCTGCTACACTATCTGACTAAATTCATAGTCAAACTGTTAAAAACTTTAGTCCTGAAACGGAGACTCCTTTACTTCAGACTCCCCATGGAACCTGCCATCATGCCTCAGAAAAACTTCAGTCCCCAGAACTTCACTGGAACTCCAGAGAGGGAGAATATTTATTCAGAAAAAGCATCTGAGCGTATCCACTTGGAGATATGATAGAGGATTTTGTGTCCTGCACGGGCTGTGTTTATCATCAGTGGCTATGTTCAAATGTGAAAAACTGCATTACCCTGGAAGCACACACCCCGTGATAAACACCTTGTGCAGGGATTCTGATGATAAACACTGTCAGCACATATCTGCTACAAAAGGGGTATCTTCTTAAGCCCCAGCTAGCAATCAGCTTAGTTCTGATATAGAGGAATTAATATATTCACAGGATTTTGTGCCAGCCAGTGTAACTAGAAATGGAACAAACTGGATAATAAATCACACGCCATGGAGATATGTATGTATATCTAGCTTTGTTAATTTAAAAGTGCATACAACAAAAATAACATTTCTGATCTTGTACTGTATTTAGATAAACCATTAATTTATTTTACAATTATAATCTACAATGTCATATTTTTTTCTGAAAGTCTGAAACCAAATTTTTAGTAATCTACAGTGGTTATTCTTAAACATCATTTGCATCTAACTTCAGAGATGCTCAGAGATAGCATTAAACTTGAGCAACCTAGTTTAATGCTATCCAATTCAGCAGTAAGCACTGTATAGAGACTTCAGGGTAGGTCCCCAATAAGCTACAGCATTTTCCTATGCAAGAGTTTTGAAAGAGTAAGAATATTACCTATGACCATTTTGACAAGCAGAGAAGGATTAAGCAGTGTTTATCTGTTGCTTATCACAGAATTAGAGAGCCAACCAGGTTGGAAAAAACCTTCGAGATCATGGAATTCAACCGAGCACCTAACACCTTTTAATGAACTAACCCATGGCACTAAGTGCCGCATCCAATTGCCTTGTAAACACCTCCAGGGACGATGACTCCACCACCTCCCCAGGAAGCCCATTCCAATGCCAATTACTCTTCGTGTGAAGAACTTCTTCCTAACATCCAGCCTAAACTTTCCCTAGTGCAGCTTGAGTCTGTGTCCTCTTGTTCTGTCACTGGTTGCCTGGGAGAAGAGACCAGTCCCCTCCTGGCTACGACCTCTTTTCAGGTAGTTGTAGAGAGCAGTAAGTCTCCCTTGAGCCTCCACTTCTTCAGCCTGAACAACCCCAGCTCGCTCAGCCTATCCTCACAGGCCTGTACTCCCTTACCAGCTTTGTTGCCCTTCTGTAGACACTTTCAAGCACCTCAACATCTTTCTTGGATGTTAGCATCCAGATTAGCCTTTTGGGTTTTTTTTTTTTTTGGCTAATGCTGATGGGTTTAGCATGTGAGATTTGTTGACACTGAGGGACTTCACCATCTATTTCCAGGGCCTGCCAGTTTTAAAATCTGTCAGAGACTCCTGTGTTCCTGAATCTAGGGAGTTCACAGTTAGATTTCAGTAGGAAATTTAACAGTGACATTTATCATGATCATAGAACTGTTTTTGTTGGAAAAGACCTTTAATATCATAGAGTCCAACCATCAACCCAACACCACCATGGCCACTAAACCATGCGCTGAAGTGCCATGTCTACACTTTTTTTGAACACCTTCAGGGACAGTGGCTCCATCACCTCCCTGGGCAGCCTACTCAAATGCTTGACCACTCTTTCAGTAAAGACATTTTCCTAATATACAATCTTATCCCACAATTATATTTCCTAAGGGAGTTTGAATTTTTTGAAGACACATATTTCTTCTGTGCATGAGCAGAAGCAACATCTGGCAAAGGCCACATGTTTTATGTTTTGACTAAAATATGCATCAAGCTAATTACTTTTTCACACAGGCACATCCTAGACTTATCAACATCTTTGTTTAATGATCTGTGCTTTCCTGACTAACCTGATTCAATGATCAAAATAATTAACCAGCTGTGGAAATGAAACAGGTGTGACCTGTATGTATTCTTGGTTTCTCTTTTATCATGGGACCACAGTCTCTTTTTTTATTAAAGGACTTTGCCAGTACTTAAACATCAGAAGATAAGGCTATGACTTAGCTATCAAGCTAAAAAAAGCTTGCACATTATGTACTACACCTGAACAATATCGATGTACTGATAATGAAAGAAAAGCTCCAGAAAGAGTAACTTGTGCGTGCTGATGAAATCAGGGAGCATTAATTAGACACACACTATTTAAAACTATACAGCAGCCTAACATGCCATAAAATTAAGGGCATGATAAATAGCAGGTTGATTGCACATCAGGAAAAAAACTGATGAAGTTATGCTCCATAATTAATGAATCTCTTCAAAGTACAACTTTCTTAGGTCTCATAAATACCACCTGAATTACTGAAGTAGCTTTGAAATCATTCCACTGGGGAAATGAATTAAAACAAGTGAAAGACATATAGGAGATATAGCTATCTTTAGTGTTGCTGGGCTCATTGCAACCTGCTGAGTTTCCAGCTCAGATAGTGAAGCCCTGGTCCCTATAGGTAGAGCTCCAATATGAAGAGAAACATAGCAGAAGTAATGTAGACTTATAATCTTTCATTAAGCCAGCTCATAGCGCTCCAATTTTGTGAACTTTTGTTGCTATGAAGAGAGAAAAAAGAGGACTCTGTGCAGATTACCCCCAAATCCTCTCAGTGAGGATGCGCATATAGATGCAGGCATGTGGTCTCCTTCCAAGGAGAAAAGAAATACTCTTCCCTTTTCCAAGACTGGATTCAACTTTGTTTTGAGAACCAAAAGGGGAAGGGTCACTTCTCCAAAATGCCAGTTTCTGGCCACAATATCGTAACAGTTTCAGTACAGAATGGAAATGAGTTCCATTTCCTTTCTTCTCCATCATTTTCTTTTCCTCTACACCTGAGTTACTTATTGTAAGGTACATTACAAAAATTGCAAATTAATACATAAAGGGTCAATCAGCAATTAGTTACACAGAAGAGTTTTAAAGAAGTAAGTGACACATACTTGCTTTGTTGAATAGAATATACAGAATAGTATAAATAGAAACAGATTGCTACTAAAAGAGTGAAACAAAAGCATGTTTGAGGTACATGTCTTGTATCTTACTGGAGTTACAGAAAAGTTCTGAATGATGTAATTCAGTGGGAGGAATGTGAGACAAGGCTTCCTCTGGTTCTGAGACTGGTCTTTAATCAGCTTATTCTACCACTACCTTTGATCATGAGAGTTCAGATTCAAGCACAGAGATCAGAGCTGTGGTCAATATCCTATTTCTATAGCATATAACTTTGAGCATCTCTATAGAACATTTCAGTGATCTTTATTATCATTACTGGTGCTATTTTTAACAAGTCAGTAGGGACAGCATAAGAATTTCTCTAATTTCTAGAACGTTCACGCACCATTGGCCAAATCCTTCAACATGTGATACTGACTCTGCCATGACAGCTTTAAATGGAAAAATCACCAGTACCATTTCAGCCTAGCATCTCCAGGAAATGACTGCTAAGTACTCATTTTGAAAATCTTCTTGATATGATGGTATTAAATCCTTTGAACTTCAATGCAGACACGAACCCCACCATAAGCCATTTTGTCCTTATCTTATATTTTCTAGAGCTCAGAGCGTCACATTCATGCACTGTCACATGAAGTTTTAAATTACATTAATGTCTTAATGTTTCTAAATAGTTTATGCTTAGAAAATGTACGGTATAACAGTGTACCTGTAAGTGTATCCTGAGAGGCCTATAATTCCCCTTAAAAAAAGACTTATGGCAGGGTTTATAAATTGGCTGCTTAATATGCACTTGTAGAGTCAATATATGATCATTAAAAAATAATATTTGTTTCATTCATTAAATATATTTTTAACTGATTTGGCTGGTGGCTTATCAGAACTAAGGGAATGAAAATGCACACATACACATGCTTTTCTACTGTTTTTCAATGCTTGTATGATAAAAAAAAGTCTGATAAAACTAAGAGACCCAAGTGGAGATTCAGTTAATGACCAGCAAAATCCTATGGCTCTTTAAAAAAAAAAAGAAAAAAAACAGTCTTTTTTACAGCACATTCTTATGGCCCAAGAAGGATTACCTAAAATATTGTATCTTACAATATGCTGTATCAGTAATTATTTTTTTGCAACGAAACAAGTTGGCTGTCAACTACATTAATGTACATAGGCTTCTGCTGCTGTCTATGACAAGATACTTACATGGCCTAAAGAGTTCAGGTGTGCTTTTGAGCACAACATCTAGCTGTTTGCTTGCCAACATCCCAACTCCCTGGTGTGGAGAGCTCCAGTGATATTCATACTTTTACCCATTTGCTCTGCTCTCCAATGAGGAAAACCTGACTGTGGAGCTAGATTGAATCATGACTTGCTCACCTAATCTAGATTCTGGGGAGAAAGAAATTCAGAAATCAGTTTAAATGCTGTCTCAGTGTACATTTACATATACATATATGAATAATAATAACCTGGAAGATTGTTTACATACAGAGTAGATCCTGAATTTTTTTACAATTCCTAGGGAGGAAAATCAGATTACTTGGGAGATTAAAGTACGTTTTGATGGTGTTAACATCTAAGACTCTAAAAACTCCAAAGCATTAATGCTTAATGTCTGTGTGGTAGTTTGCGTCACAACAATAGCTGTTTGTACTTCTTTTTCTCAGCAAACCACTACAGTAATTGGTCACTTTTATGGCAGTTTCAACAGATGGTCCAACCAAGTGACTGAAGAAACGGAATAAATGAGTATTCATTTGCAGGACATTGCCTGCAAAGCTGAATCAAGTCCCAAGGAAAGGCCTCCTGGAACATGTTACATGGGTTTTTTCTCCAAATGCAGTGTGTAGGACAACATAATTGATATTCTTCTCTAAGTAATGAACCCTTGATTCAACACTATTTCAGTCAATATGAATTTTGTCATTGATTTCAGTATTGTGGGCCAAAACTTTACATTCACATAAAAGTAATCAATAAAACAAAAAGAACCCCTGGAGGAGATCTTCAAAGACATAAAATGCTGTTATCATAGAATCATAGAATGGTAAGGTTGGAAGGGACCTCAAGGATCATCTAGTTCCAACCCCCTGCCATAGGCAGGGACACCTCCCACTAGTACAGGTCACTCAAGGCCTGTAAGTGCGGCAAAGGTATTTTTATAGCAAACCTTTTCCAAGCTTTCTGATTTTTCTGAATTACTAAATTCCCTGTAAGCATCCTTGTGAAAGATTTTCCCAAACGAATTTCTGAACCCATCTAACTAATTTTATATAAAGTTGTGGGCGGGGCTTTCCGGAAATAAAATAACTGCAGATTTTATAATTCCTGTCTCATGAATTCCCACAACCGAGTAAATATGGCACAGCGGCTGCAGGGTAATTCAACTGTGGAATTCCTTCACAAAAAAGGATGCATTATCACAGGAGTTGATTTAATCTGGGCTAAGCAAAGCTGCAAAAATCCAGAAAACATTACAGAAAAATGAGCTGAGGGTTTTGACCCTGCAATTTATGAGTCTACAGCAGAATATTATGCTGTAATCCTGGGTTCAGTAATAGCCCAAGTAGAGGTCGAATTTGAAATTTATGAGGAAAAAAATTTGACTATTAGAGGAAAAAAATCACACCTTGGAAAAGGAATTAAAAGAGGAAAAGGCATGAAGTCAAAGCCTATGGGAAACCATATGCCTTAAAAACAGGAGAGGAGATAAAAAACACATCGGGACTAGTTTCCTCGGATGGGTGTTCAGTGACTTCCCTCTCCACCTCCGCCTGTGAACTGAGTGACGCGGACTTGTGTGCTCCTACAGAGGACCCTGTTGTGTCTGCCCCCATGCCTCAGAAAGCCAAAAACAAACCAGATAAAATGTCCAAGTCCAAACCACAGAGAGACTCGCCCGCAGTGAGCGGCGAGGAGAGTGGTGAGGAGGACACTATCGGACAGAAAAGCATGAGGCCAGCGACTAGAACAGAGGTTTTGGACGGTAAACGCGGTAAGTGTGGCTCCGTCACTACCATGGTCAGTCAGTGCTACACAGCTAAGTGACCTGCAAATCAGATATGCAAGGGAGCCAAACGACTCAGTTGCAGAGTATGTTTATCGAGTCTCCCAAGCTGGCGGAGACAAAGTGTTTCTGGACTCTGACGAAGAAGCCAGCGACTAGGGGGATGATGTGTTCCTGACTCAGGAACCTGAGGGGTCCCACAGCCTGACGGCGCGTATAGCTTTTTGGGGAAGTAGCTTCCGACCAGCCTACAGAGGGGAGCCGACTGAGTTAGAAGTGACCAGTCTCCCCGAGCTGAGCGGTGCGCTTCGGAGGCTTGCCTGTGTGCAGGTAATATACGATAAGGGAAAATACGACTCTCCCTTGAATGCTGCAGTGGACTCAGAGCAGCTGCATCCTCTCCTGAGGGCGTTGCCCCCAAGTATGCAGGTCCATGCCTCAGTGAATATAGAGACAATTGAAAAAGCCATCGAGATAAACAGCAAATTGAAAAATGGCCCGCAAGAGCATGTCATGACATGGGCTGAGCTTTTGGTGGATTTGAATGTTCATGGTCTTCAATTCGGCTTTCACCCCCACGGAGGCAAAAGCTCTGATGAAAGGAGCCACAGCGCCTCTCGCAAAGACAGAGCCAGGGCAGTGCTAAGAGGTCAGCACGTCCATGCTGCCAAAGGCTCTCCCGACAGCCCATGGGCCGGATGGCACAGTAGCGGGGAGCAGAGAAAGAACCGCGATTTCAGGCATAAATCCAGACAGTCTCCGAGACACAGTTGGTATGAACAAGTGATATCTCTGGGGATACCAGAAATTGTTCTAAAGGACTTGCCTAATTGGAAGATAAAGGCTACGGTATTGTCTTTGAAACATGAATGTACCAGAGGCAAGCCTAGGAGCAGCAGCTCACCCCGCTCGGAGGCTTCCTGCGCTTCTCAGGGAGTTAACTCCTTCTCACCTCCCCAGCAGAAGGCAAAAAACTAAATGAGGCAGTGGCTACCTCAGGCCTCTCCCACCGCTTTGTTAACGCTTTACAATGGTCTGATAACGACGAGCCTTTTATCTTAATCCCCACTGGACCCAGAAGAACTGCTGTGNCTGCCTGCCTGTTGAAGGGACCTGCCTCTGTCGTAATCGTGGGTGCGCTGCGAGCAGCCTGAGCTTTACCCTGTGCTGCCCCACGATCTGCACTTCAAGGCACTGCCGTGAAAGACTGCCGACAAGGAGCCAAGGGACTATCTCCGAATTCCGACTCCACCGCTGTGAGTACCGCAGACATTCCCTACGGCTCCAGGCTGCCTTTTGCGTGTAAGTGCGGCAAAGCTATTTTTTATAGCAAACCTTTTCCAAGCTTTCTGATTTTTCTGAATTACTAAATTGCCTGTAAGCATCCTTGTGAAAGACTTTCCCAAACGAATTTCTGAACCCATCTAACTAATTTTATATAAAGTTGTGGGTGGGGCTTTCTGGAAATAAAATAACTGCAGATTTTATAATTCCTGCCTCGTGAATTCCCACAACCGAGTCACAGAGATGAGCTGGCAGATTGTCACTGGACATTTTACCCCTCTCTTTGATGCACATCCTGAATTCTGCAGCCAACCGCAGATAGTGTGTATCACTTGTCATCTAACCATGCACAGAATACCTTTGATTTTTAACTGCATTCAACAACATCTATCAGCCACTTCCCTTTAATTCTAAATTCTCAACATACAACACTTGTTCATCACGTTCCTTGTTATAAATTCCTGGCAGTAAAAATGTTACATAAGGGAAACATAAACCTCTGCAAAAATTCTAAGCAAGTTAGATGCATGATTTTTCCCCCCTTTTCCCCCTACCATTTATCTGCATTTCTGTTTGTACACCTACAACTTCTTTTGAAAGTAAAATTTTCTGTAGACAGTTTACATGCTTAGCTGTTTGAGCTAAGAGGATCTGTGGACAGTAACTAGCTATATAGGAGCACACAGATAATTCTGCAGCAGATGTCAGTTGATTACATGCATTACTTTCTGTATAAGCAGGCTTCAAATTCCAATGTAGACATGTTCTGCAACAGTATCAACAGCATTTCTGCTTAATGAAACAGTTTGAAAACTGAATTTTACTAAGCATTCTAGACTAAAGTAAAAATGTGACTATTCAGGCAAAAGTAAAATCCCAACCAAACAACAAAAACATGTAAATATGCATGCTAATACATTTTTATAAAAAGGAAGAAAGAAATCAGGTTTCATGCTGACCACACAAATATTTACAGTGTGGAAATTCATGTAGGATTCATGGGCAGATCCATCCAACAGAACTTGCATTTTGTGAGATATTCTCCATGTTCACAAATCCATCTTCTTCTTGGAAGGGAATATAAAAGATTTTGTGTTTACTTCCAGTCTTCCTAGCATTGCTATCACAATGTTAATGTGGAAAAATGTTTTTTCAATTAATCGTGGAAGGGATTTTTCTGACATACATGAACTACTTCATAAAAACATATCTTTAATATTTACATGTCTGTAGATGAGAAAGTGGTCATTTTACAGGCACTTTTGGTCAAGAATAAATGAAATGTGTGTGAATAGCAGGTTGTGGGGTTTGGTGTTTGGTTTTTGTTTTTGACAGAGATCAAAAGCAATCCAACTAGGCTCATTTTGAACATGAGTGTCTACAGCAGCTTGGCTGTGACAATAGAGATTTACTAAGAATGCACCTGCAATATCTGTAACATATACAATAACTTCTGTGAACATGATCAGAAAGACTTTTAGCCCAGATTTTAAGAAAAAATTACAAATCATTGCATGTGAATGATTACTCCCAAACTGTTGCAGATGTTGGTGGCTGTCTGCCATCTACTCATTGCATGCCTCTAGCTACTCACTCATGAACCTATTTTCTCTCCTACTTGTGGTGCCTGAATCAGTTGACCACTGTCAAGTGCAATGAAGCATGTGTGATACATGACAGGTTACTTATGTGTCAAAATATTCACTCTTGGGGACTGTGACACTAGAATGTTCTTCCTAGAAAGCTGATCAGTGAGTACCAAGGATGTAAGGGCAGCAGCAAAAAGCTCAATGGATATTCTGCTCTCATGAAAGGGGTTTGTAGAGAAATGCACCTTAATGCCTGAAAACTATTGGAAGGTTAGGGAACACCGAAGTAAGGGAAAAAAGTACTAGAGCTAGATCCATACTAGCATGAATCTACCTTTAGAAGACTTAATCTTACTCATAGACTTATTAAGGTTGGAAAACACCTCTAAAATCATCAAATCCAACACTCAACCCAGCACCTCCATGGCCACTAAACCATGTTCCAATGTGCCATGACTACACATTTTTTTAACACCTCCANCCCACTCCAATGCCTGAGTACTCTTTCAGTAAAGAAATTTTTCCTAATATTTATTCTAAACCTCCCCTGGTGCAACTTGATGCCATTTCGTCTTGTCCTAATCTTCATCAGATATGTTAAATGTAAGATATAAAATAACACCCAGTGGAAAACCAAATCAAATCATGACTCAGTGCCTTTTCTTTGCCTTCTAGCTCATGCACTGAGGACAAGTAGAAAGATATCTCTCTTACCCTACCAGTCTCTCCATCATCAATTCCAAAAAACCAAACCAAACCAAACAAAAAAAAAATCCAACAAAAAAACCCCACTGTAAGTTTAAAAAAAAAATTTGCTCTTCAAAAAAAGATAACTCATAAAATAGAAAGATCGTTTGCAGAATAACAAACCAGACTGCTGAGTGCTAAGAATCTCTGGCATTAGGTGTCAGTGTCTTGCTGATAGCATGTTGCCCTGCAGTAACACAGTAAAAATACAGCAATACAAAAATGTTGTAAACAGCTGTGCAAAGTCTTCAGTGAGTCCTGAGGAAATAGTATCTGAACACAAGCAGTAAACACAAGCTAGGAGGTCACGCCTAGATCCAGCTTTATGACAGTCCTGGAGGTAAACCAAAGTCAGTAACAGAATTGCCTTTGGAAGCTATTAATAAGACAGATTCCAACAATTTGGAGAGCAATGCCAGGTCCTTCTAAAGAATTACAGTTGTCTGATTTTGTAAGGCAGTTTCTAGCTCATCAGGGTCAAAAGAAGGCTTACGATACAGTATGTATTCATTGTTTATTTATTTGTTTGCTTGCTTTTGTGAAAAGCAGCCAGAGGCAGACTTTGTTTTGTGGAAAGTTCAAGAAAAAACAAACAATATTTTGTAGATATCACCACGGGCTTCTGCAAAGGGCAATGAGGAAGAGAGGCCCTCTAAGTTTTAAACGGGGTCAGAAAAATCTATAACCATAATCTACAACACAAACTGAAACCTATTTTTCAGATCGTTTAAAACATTGATAATGAGGAGGGGGAAAGGGCAGAAGAAATGAGGTGGAACAGAGAGAAACAGAAATTTAAGGTAAAAAAATGTAAGCTCCTCAGAATTAAAAACATGATGCTGAATGCTCCACAGATAGAAGCTGGAGTCTAAATATTGATTGTATGTGCTCACAGTCTTCATTGTGATGGCACTCTAATGTACCCAAGATCTCTGTTCCTTCTGAGCTGTGTTTGGAGGGAGGAGGGGAAAATGTTTCCAAAGTAGTACCCAGAAATGTTTCTGAATTTTACTCTCAAAGATAAAACAGTTGAAAAAATGTTGGACTTTATGTAGCATTTACATTTTGCCTAACACTTCAACGAGCACTAAATATCCCTGTAATGGTTCATCAGATGTTGAATAATCATTTGAGACACTTCAAAGGTATTTTTTAAAACTTGTATGAGTTTTGTCCTTGTGAAGGTGTCCAAATGCACATACGTAATGTGCTTGGTCTTATGACTAGTAAAAGTTTTGAGGTATGTCACTAAAACATCAAACTCTGTATGTTTAATTCTGCAATAAAAGTTCTTTGTAATTTATTGAATAAAGATTGCATGTGCCAGAAGTACTGAGATTTCAGCCTGTCAAGAGTTTTGATTCTGGGAAAAAGCAGAGTCACAGGCTTTATCTGAAGTTAAGAACTGTACTGAAGGTAAGATGAGGCTATTCTTTCCTGCTCTGTTCCTACAGAGAAACTATAGGAAAAGCAACAGAAAAACAGTAGGTCAACTTTGAAAGCAAAAAGTGTATTAAAGTCAGGACTTGTACTGCTTTCATATGCAGCAATGCAGGTCTTTTTGTAAAAAAGGTTTGGTACTTGATGTGAAAATAAGCAACAGCAGATTTTCCTTTAAGAGAACAGATACTCTGTTCTGAACCTCTACAAGATTTTTTTTTTCCCCTGTGTAGATGGATAGATGGCACTGCTACAGAGATTTTGATAGAGGAATGCTGAAGATTTCCAGAAATGTGTAAGTTTTATAAGTTTTAATGGTATTGCCATCTTTTCAGCTTGCACATGCATAGTAAAGCTTGAATAGATACTTTGTAATCAGATTTATACTACATAGAGACTTTTTTAACTAGAAGAGCAATCTGGATTCAAAGCCCAGCCAAAGGAGAAAATACTTTCAGTAAATTATCTTTATGACTGATCAGACTCAGAAAATGTATTTCTTAACTTAGCCTAAAGTCATATAACTTCAAGTTCTCACCACTGCACTTCTGCTTGCTCAATTTAAGAACCTGAATTGTCTTTCTATTTAGATTGTTTTAGACTATGACTGTTTTCAACCTGTTGATGGTTATCTCATTAGACCTCACTTTTAAGAATAGCAATTGGTTTTCCCTGACCTCAGGTCAATACTGGAGTGCACTCCCAGAACTTGTAGGTTTTGATTCCTTGTAGAAGACTATCCAACAGGTGTTGTAAGTGCTGCTTCGTTAATGATGAATGCTGCTCCTTCATAGCAATGGTTGCTCCCAGCCTGAGGAGGATTGAGAACTGAGATTCTGTGTGTGCATGAAAATCAGTAAGACATTTATATTTCTGATACCTTCTTGGCTTTCAATAACTTTACAAACACAAACTTCCAATAGTGTGTTACATTTGTTTGCTAATTCCCCTAATACAAATCAAATCATGGAATCCAAATTACATTATTTGCATATGTTCATTTATTTATAATGATTCCCTTTATATGATCCTTAGCAATAACTGATGTATTTTTCATGGGATCACCCTAGCATTCCAATTATTCTTTTAATTCAATTGTTGTGTATTGTCCACTATTCTACTATCTTACTTAGGCAAAATAAAGAAACCTTTCCCAACGTAACTTTTTTAAATGAAGTCAAAGCTTTTAAGGGTTTTTACTGCCCTGAATTTCTCCCCCAGAAAAGTTAAATGACTGGCTGTATTTCTTTGTTAGGTTCTGCACTTGCATTGCAGATGTTCTGACTTCCACTCTCAAACAATTATTTTAGAAGTTATTTCTGAATCTCTTCTTGCACTGTTTATTACTTGCAATCTGTCTTGGGAAGGTGAGAGAAAGGTCTTGATTCCCTAAGCTTTAATCCCCACTTTTAGTGTTTTTTCCCAACATTTACTCGTCTGGGACAAAAGTTCTACTTTTCACTGAGCAATGAGGATCATCATGAAAGTTGTGTGTGTAGGATTTGTCCAGACTATTAATCTTTCAATCTCTTCGGGTCACAATGAATTCACTTCAAAGCTATGAGAAGAGCACTTCTATCTCTGAAGCCCCTGACTTGGTGAGTTGCAGTTTGTTTGTTTTTTTTTTTTCTTGTATAAAGATGCTATCCATGTGATGTGAATATTCAGACATTTGTACTCTTGCAGGTCATGAGGGTCTTGCTCATCCCTAACACACTTAATTACACTGAAGTCTATTCCCTCAAAAGGTATGCAGCAATAGGAATATCCTGGGGTTATTTTAGAATAGCTTTACACAAAGAAAGCTGTCTCTGTAACACGTTAAAGAGATATTCCCGTGTTGTCTGCGTCTCTGATGTCTTAGAGAAAGAGGCAGAATTTTTCTTATATGTATCTGGGTCAGTAACTACACTTGTTTTCCCCAATGAGATTTGTTTTCCAGTCACGTTAACTCCTAGAACACACTATATTAAAGCCTGCTATTCAATTTGAGCGACAGCAGCCTCAATACTGGTGGCTCTTCAGTTTCCTAAGAGGCAAAAAGTAGATTGAAATAATCATGGGCTGATCAAACTGTATTATAACAAGACTCAATAGATGTTAACACTATTTTTTAAGGCTGAAGGTGATTATGCTATCTGTAAAAGTGAACAAATAAGAACGAGAAGAGCAAATCCTTGATGAACAGATGGCAAGTGGGACCTTATCAATAAAAGATAATATTGCAGGCAATGCAATAGAACAAAGAACATTCATAGGGCAAAATGCTCTTTCAGACTGGAATTTCGCATAATTCCTCTCCAGATGTTAGCAGTATACATGAAGTTCTCTCTCCAGGAGGACAAAGATACTTGAAAAACACACACTGAATGTCACCTATGGATGGCACATCTCAAAATACAGCACTACTTAAAGCCAGAAATACTGTGGCCTTCTGTAGCAGCTACATGTATTCTACACTGCAGCAGCTACCTGCATAACTTTTGAAAATATTTTAACTTTCATTTTATTATGACTTATTTAAACCTTTAATAGCGCACATGCTACTTTCTACAATATTCTACATGCAGGGGTTTCCAGCTAGGACTGGACAATCAAAACTGGGGACTGAGGGTAAAGAATCATAATCCATTTGACAGCTACAGGTAAAGTTGTGACATATCTCCTCTGAGGAGTGAGAAATCACCAGAATAAAAGGAAATAGGATTTATCCTCTCTCATTAGTAAAAAACAAAAAAAAAAAACCAAAAACCCAAAAAAACCCAACACGACAAAACCAAATAACAAAACCCAGAAGCAAAAGTAATCGTAATTTGGTTTTAAAGCGGAATCTTCATAAGCTAAAAAAAACCAAACAAAAAAACCCAACAACAACAACAACAAAAACCCAACCCCAAAAAAACAACAAAAAACCAAATAAACAAAAAAACAAACAAAAAAAATCACTGTCCACAGCATGTCAACATGAAAACTAGCAATGACAATTTCAGCTAGGCAAACTGTATTATGCAGTGGAAGCATATTTTACATGGAGATATTAGCCAGGCCATGGCAGAAATCATTAATGCATTTGGAGCAGAATTGCAAGGCTTTTTGAGCTTGACAGGAGTCTTCACATTGTCATGAACAAGTTTGGAATTGATGCCCTGGAATTAACTCCTTGGAGAGGGATAGGATCTGTAGCTGCACTTATGATAACAATTGATTTTATCAATGGTTCCTGTGATGAAATTATTAAAAATTAATAATTAATTTTGATATCCAGGCAGAGATTGTTAATAACTCTGAAAACTGTTTATTAACATTAAATCTCGCCACAAAACTAATATACGAGATTCAAAACACAGGGTTTGGAAATTTATACACACAGGGAACAGGCAAAACTGGAACACTCTAAAGGTATCCAGCATAAGCAAACATTTTTACTGGCAGAGAAGGTTTGTGCGATCACTTACACCACTTGCAGTTAGTTATCCTGCTTAGCCACTGGATGGATGCAGGAAGCTCCTTTCTGCTTATGGCAGAAGGCAATCAATGATCACAAAAGGCTTGAAGTATTTACTCACAAAAATATTATGAGACACTACCCAAAGCATGTGGCAGGGTTGCTGCTGAGCCGAAAGCTGCTAGAGGCTTTGAAGTTTCCCCAGGCTCCTGGGTGCTGGAGAAAGGAGGCAGACGTCTCTGAGCTGGTGCTGGCTCTCTTGGCAGCAGGCTCTCAGGTGCAGGCAGGATGCAATGCCAGGTGCAGTCTGGGCACGGTGTCAGGCTGGCTGTGCAGGCCGAACGCATGGAGGCATCAGAGCCTGATCCTGTTCGCTGGGGTCCTACACAGCTCAGGATTAATGAGGCAGTAAGCAGGCAGGATACAATGGCAGAGAGCACCTTTGTGCTACCTGCTCATCCCTTTATATCCATTCAGCCTGAGACTAATGTGCCTTTGGACATGGATTAGCCAATCAGGATGGCACTTTGCCAAGCTTGCCCATATTAGGTGCAGCCAGGGCTTTTGTCCTTTTGTCCCCTTTCCTGTGGCAGCCACCCCCAGCACAGAAGGAGGGGGAGCAGGGGAGCATGCCTGGGCAAGCCAAGACATGTACAAGCCCTCTTGGCCTATTTGGGCCTACCACAACAGTTCCTAATATTCAAATGTATCTGCTCTCTGCCTCAACTGCCACTGTGCTTGTGTTGTTAATGCTGACCTGCATCCTATGAAGCACTGAAAACATGAAGTTGAAGAAAGCAAAAGATAAGTCCTGATATTCCACTTACTTTTCTTCTATCTTTGGCTTATCTTTCCAACCTCCAGTTCAGGCATTTCTTTTGAGTCAAATTTACAGTCTTAAACTAAAGTCCTCATTAAGGATTATCTTTTCATTCTGTTCATACACAGCCCTCCACAATAAGATCCTGATTTAAGATGTGAAGCTATACTAACCATGAATAAATAATAATAATATTGTGATTTTCTTAAAATTTGGTTTATAAGCATGTATTTTTTTTCATATCTTATTGTCTTCAATAGTAGTAGCCTGCATTAACTCCTGTAATACAGAAGTCTACAAGAAAGACCTCTGTGAAAAATGGATGCTGTCTACTCGCTTCAAAGCATCTCCAGAAGATGTGAATGACTGTCTCTCCATGGAGGAGACCCACATGTGAACTGAAACCTACTACAAAGCTTACCCTGATCATCCTGTTCAGCAATTGCAACCCCAAAGCAGGTCAGTTTAACATTCAAACCTTTTATTTCTGCCAAGCTTTACCACACTCATTTACCAGCTTTTCAATATTTGTAAGACATATGTTACAATGCTTTCTCCTCCCTCAGTCATTAGGTTGGTGTAATGAAATGAGAATCCAGCCTATTAGCTAGAGAATATCCAGAACTAAGGACAAAATATGCTCTAAGTCTGGGTGTGCAGACAAATGTATGTGTGGAGACTCTGTTTTGAGGTAGATACACACAAACAGTCCTAGAGATAGCCTTACTCTGAATTTTTTTCCTTAGAGATGCAAGTTTCACTATTTCCTGTGATATCTAAATACCCATTATTTACAACCATGTATGGAATAAATAAAATAGGCTAACTCCTAAATATGAGTGTCACTGACTGGAATTAAAAAAAAAAAAACCCAAAACTATAATGATAGTGTAAAATTAAGATTAGTTTTGAATTTAGAAAACATACATGATGCTGAAGCTGCAGGAAAAAAAAAAAAAGTATATAAAGAACCTGATAATATAGACAGGTAACTAAACATTTTTTAAAGAATCTACTCCTCTAGCAACAGTTTTGTACCTGAGATAGAAACCGGAAATGGGAATTCCTAACATTTTATGTTAGGAAAAGGTCATCATGCTTCTGTTTTTAATATTCTCCTTTCTAATCTGATGGGCTTTTAATTTAGGTACAAAAATGCCTTTCAAACATTAAAGAAAGAAGTAGGTTAGGAAAGGAATGCTTATTAATACAGTTTAGAGTGTACCAAGCCTAGAAGCAAAACTCCAGTGAATAAGCCACAAAGATGACTCCTGTTTCATTGCCACATATTCATGTGTTTTACTGAGAGGTAGTGAAGAGATATAAACCTTGAAGTTTACACTACGTATACTGGAAATTACATACACCAAAAATGCCTTCTGTTTTGAAACAGATCATGTGTTAAATGTAAAGGACAGAAAATGCTGTACTTGTCTACTGTTTAACATGGCTGCTATGATTATCCCTCAAATTTCAGAATAACAATTGCTTAGATAAGATCTATCCTTCAAAAAGCCTTTGATTTGTACCAATAGGAATAATGCCAAAATTACTCCAAGTGTTCTATTTGTCTTTAACATTTTTGCAGTTGCTTTTAGCTAACTCATATTAATGAAGCTTCCATGTATATACTATTGGTATCTAATATAGCAGAAATACATTTATTGAGATATTTTATCACCTGAAATCTTAAAATTAGAGACAGTTTTAAAAATTAAAAAAACATTGCCATCCTCACAATTACCTGAGCCACCTTACATCTGCAAATTTGATTGTAATGACCTTTCATTCTCTTTTATTTCTCTTCCTCTTGGCAAGATTGTCCTTGGGGTCAGCAGGGATAGACGGGAAAGGGGGAAAAGGAAAATTCTCTTCAGAAAACCATTCTTCAAAGCATCTTGTGCAGTTTTCATGAATGGTTATATGGCTACAACAAAAACTCTAACAACTTTGCTACCCAGTCATCAATTTCTTATTGCACACCATAACCAGGCTGGAACAGGACAGAATGCAAGATGCAGCTCGCTATGGAAAGAGATTCCCGTTTACATAACAATGGTGAGAGTAATTAGTATGTTAAAGTGAACTGGATTAATTAAAATCTGCCTGTATAGAAATCATTTTCTTTCACTGCTGTGATGAATTTATGATAATTTCTTTTATTGAATGTGAAGCAGATAATTTATTTCTGTTGCAGGGATTTTAGCAGAGATCTGTCCCTAACTTTCTATAGGCAGTGCATCCATTTGTTCTGGGCAAGAAAAACTGAAGGAGACCTGTACAGAGGAAGCTTTAAGGACCATTAACTGAGGTCAATGATACAACTGCATATATGCTTTCAACTCTGAATAGTAACAGTGTTCCTGTCCAAATGAAGTCCAAACTTCTTTTGAATCAATATCCCTCCCCTCCTACTCTCCCTGAAAGCACACAGCCACTACATGCAATTTCTTTTTTCTCAGCTTCAGACACGCTCTCCATTTTTAACTTGACCTCTTCTTGGATTTCCATCACCTGACTCACAGCATTTCATTTTCACTTGCCTCAGTCATCCCTCCACAATGTTCTGGAGGAGATAACATTGGTGCTTAAATTTCCCTTAACAATTTGCCTTAACAATTTAACAAGTCAAACAGGTGCCTGACTGGAAACTCAGGCATTTAGAAGTCAGTCAGTTTTCAGAGCTGGAGTGCTTAAATACACAACAGAGACACATGCATAATTTCCTCCCCCTCACCCCCCCATTTCTGTTTCTGTGGTTTAAGAAAACTGGTTAATTATTATGAAAGTTGTGGTAAAGGAAAACAAAATAACTGCCCTTAAAGTTCTGATATTGCAGGCTCCCTTAAATGAACCACAGAAAAAACTCCATCAAGTGAAAGCATGCCAACCCTGTAAAGTAAAAGGCTACAGCTAGCCAGTCATTAATCCCTACATAAGAGATGCTGTTCTGAACCAAACTTATATTTCATTTCTATTTCTTTCTTGATATTATAAAGCAACCACTTAATGAGGGTTTCCATGGTAACAAGGAAGCTGCTTTTTTTTTTTTTTTTTTTTTAAAGCTCTTTCATGCACTTAACATACAGATACAGTAGGATAATTTGCTAGGAATACTGTGTCTGCTTTCCTGCTATTATTTAACAGGAGCAGGGGAAAGTACAGAATGGTTTTCAATGAAACTGGAGACTTATTTTCCCTCCTCTGTAAGAACATTTTAAAAACTTTACAATTTACTTACATCTTTGGTTTCTGCGTTTGCTCTTGTACATAGTCATTCTGTAGAAATTCCGCTTTCTAAGAAGTAATTGCCTTGAACACAGACAAAAGAGATGAGATTGTGCTTCTGCTTTGCAGTGAGACAGTTGCTCACTGACAGAAGGTAACCAGCAGTCTCAGAGCAAGGCAGGGTAATACCATTCTCCTAAAATCCAGGGGAGATGCTGGCTCTAACTATTTTCTCTGTCACGAAGCTCAGAGACAAATGATACTTATTTTGATTTTTTTTCCCAAATGCTACTAAAATCCAGAAAGCATATAGAATTATGTAGTCAAACAAAGCGAGGTAATGTACTATTCAACAGTCAGACATCAAAATTCCTTGAAAAAGCCCCCATATAGTAAAATATTCCATTAATGATCTCATAAATTAATAAAAAAAAAACAACTTTACATTGACAGGTCTTAGGAATTACACAAATGAGGATATGAAAATGTTTTGAGTAATTTTTTCAAGCAAAATTACTATTTAAAAAAACCCAATAAATCCACATGTGTTGATCAGTGAAATTCTGACTGCAAGTCTGAGCTAATGGACAGGTTATTTAGGAAATACCATATAAAATGCAATATATTTTTTTCATGCCTATGTTTACTTCTTTCAATAATTTTATCTGAGGAAAGTTACTTAAGTGATATTCTGCTGATTATGTATTTTTGTAACTACTACATTGCCTGCTAGTCTGTTGAATCACAAAGTCAAGGGGAAAAAAAAAAAAGACAGCATTGTATGATCTACACACGTGTATGTCACCATTTCAGAAGATCCAGACATAGAATCATAGAATCATAGAATGGTAGGGTCGGAAGGGACCCCAAGGATCAGCTAGTTCCACCCCCCTGCCATAGGCAGGGACACCTCCCACTAATCCAGGTCACTCAAGGCCTCCTCCAACCTGGCCTTCAACACCTGCAGGGAGGGAGTAGCCACAATCTCCTTGGGCAACCTGTTCCAGTGTCTCACCACCCCCACTGTAAAGAACTTCCTCCTAACATCCAGTATAAATCTCCCCTCTGCCAGTTCAAACCCATTGCCCATCTTCATTAAAGGGAGCAGGGCAAAAGGGGAGGAACTCTTGCCATGTTGGGGAGATGAGAGTGATGACAACATTGAAGAAAGAAGATGCCAATGGCAGCTATGGACTGGAAATTCCAGATGTACACAGTAAATATAGTGCCTGAATTGCCTTGAGAACTACTACTAATAGTATTACTGCTTTTTTTAAAATGCAGAGATTAACAACAGCTCCCTAAAGTACTCGAATAAATCTAAAATCTTTGGCTTACATTTTAAAAAAATAATGTCTGGTATCTATGGATCATCCCTCTTTCAGAAAGTAAAAATCTCCTTTTCAAAGAAAGAAACAATTTACAGCATCTTCCTGAAAACACTGACCTGCAGTTACTTTCTTCATTTATAAATAAATAAATAAATAAAAAGGAATGTCTCTCTCAAACTGCCCAACCTAAAATTCTACTTTTACCTTCTTTATTTTATTTTTTAGATTTTAATTTTATACCTCCAGTATATGCAGAGCATAGTTTAATTCTCTTTTCTGGTTTGATGAAAAGCTCAAGATGAGGCTGCAGTGTGAGTGCAGCCCAGACAGCAACCGAGTCCTGGGCTGCATAAAGAGTAGTGTGGGCAGCAGGGCAAGGGAGAGGATTCTCCCCGTTTGCTCTGCTCTCCTCAGACCCCACCTGGAGTCCTGTGTGCAGTTCTGGAGCCCCCAGCACAGGAAGGACATGGAAGTGTTCGAGCAGGTGCAGAGGAGGCCACGAAGATGCTCAGAGGGCTGCAGCAGCTCTGCTGTGAGGACAGGCAGAGAGAGTTGGGGCTCTGCAGTCTGGAGAAGAGAAGGCTTCCAGGAGACCTTAGAGTAGCCTTCCAGTATCTGAAGGGGCCTACAGGAAGGCTGGGGAGGGACTATTTACAAGGTCTTGTAATGATAAGACTAGGGGCAATGGGTTTGAACTGGCAGAGGGAAGATTTAGACTGGATGTTAGGAAGAAGTTTTTTTACAGTGAGGGTGGTGAGGCAGTGGCACAGGTTGCCCAGGGAGGTTGTGGTTGCTCCCTCCCTGGAGGTGTTGAAGGCCAGGTTGGAGGAGGCCTTGAGTGAGCTGTGCTAGTGGGAGGTGTCCCTGCCTATGGCAGGGGGTTGGAACTGGATGATCCTTGAGGTCCCTTCCAACCTTACTATTCTATGATTCTATGATTCAGGCATTCAGTTTTCACATGTCCTGACATTGGCACAGCCCTGGCTACCTAAGCAAGATCTTTACTTTATATTGGCTCTGTTCCTCCACTCTTTCTCTCTCCGTCAAAACCTGACCACGTATCTTTTCATTTGCTTTATATTTGTATGAGGATAAAGTGTAGCCTGAAGAAAGTGCACATAATGGGTACAATTTTTTTTAGATTTATTATTTCAACTATAGTTATCGCAAAATGCTACAGCTGAAGTAGCACCATCTCTATTGTGGAGGTTGGCAGAGAGAAGGGAAATTGCAAAGCACATCAACAGTGACAGGAAGAAAAATCTAAGTCATTGATAAACGTAGCAGCAGACAAAAATGTCTGTACGGTATAGAAAGACCTTGCATGTCATATACTCAAACAGCACTGCACAGTTTATACCCATTGAAGCCAGTATTTCTGCAGCAATTTATATACCTTGAGGATAATTCCTCAGTTTTCCTGTTGTTGGGTTTTTTTTCCCCTCTGAGTTAATTTCCAGTAGAACCAGGTTTATGATCTGACTCAGATTCCAGAGATCTGTGGTCTGTCTTTAAATTTGCTGCTTCAGGTAGCAGTCTTTCTTTGCTCCTTTCCTACTTGCACACAAAGGCTCTCATCCATCTTATTTTGTTCAAATTTTCCTTTTTACATTGATGTGGTAAGATGTCTTCAGTCTTTTTCCTCAGTCCAGATTAGATTTTAACCACAGAGTTCACTGATTCTATGAGTCTTAAGTTAAATAGGTATCATGCCTTTTCCTTACCATTAATGGCTATATCTTTTGGTTAATTTTTATCATGCCTTTAACCTACACAGATATTACTAACTCTCCTCACTATATTATAGAGAGCATGTGCAACGACATGCATTTTTTCACAGTATCACAGTAT
>WBNM01014011.1:11769-29014 GCA_013399055.1 Ramphastos sulfuratus
CCTATAATATATTTTCTCCATTAAAATATTCCAATTAGCCTGAAACCAGCACAGAGACCCTTGAAGATAATCTAGCCAAACCCCTATTTTCCCAGTTTCTTACATGAGACAATAGAGAAAGTGCAATTAAAATCAAAGCAATGGCATTTACGACTTCAAACCCTGCTGTCATACTGTAGGAGGAAATGACATGGATATGATAACATTGTCTTTCAGTGCTAACAAAGTGTTTTGTCACTCATTCAAACATTTGCTAGTGTCAATTATACCCTGGTCATCCTTTCTCCTTGCCTAATGACAGATACTAGCTTTTGCTTCATGAACCTCTCAAGACATCCCCTGCCCATCACATGCTATGAAGTGCAACAATAGTATCTAATGTTTCACCATTAAGTTCCTTAATTTCTTCATTAGGAAACTGATAAGCCCTTGTTGGCATCTTCCTTTCCCATTCAAAGTGGAGATCTTTATTTTTATCACTAGTGTGAACTATAATATCCTTTGATTGCAATTTATCAGTCTTGTGAGTACTGAAGCAAAAAAAAAAAAATATGTTATTAGAAAAGCTGACCCACTGAGTATAATGCAACAACAGCTTTTTCTCTCTGCTGAACAGCTGACCAATTCACCCTGTCCTTCACCTTCTGTCTGTTACAATTGCCCTTCAAAACTGATTGATGTCTCTTGGCAGATGTTGTCTGGGTTTGAGCTTTGGCTTTTTAAAACTTTGTTCCTACGCGTTCATGTTATATTTATCACTCATCTTCAGTAGCCTGACCTAGTTTCTGCTTCCAGTATGATTCTTTCTTGTATTTAAGGTTCATGCAAAGTTCATGCTTTAATCAAGCTGATCTCATGATACATTTTATCTTTTTTTCATTACAGTGGGATAGTATAAGCCTGCAGATAGATATTAAGTTATTTTGTGTCTTACTTCTAAGTTGTTAATATTTTAACAGCCTTTTCCTTTATGTGAGATCTTGTTACCAATTCTGTGAGTTTATTGTAGTCTACCTTCTGTCATTCAGCTCTTATCATTCAGCCCTATTCCTCCCTCTTGTCCCAAATGATAATGAATCTTTTCTCTAATGGCCACTTTTAAATGGACCTTTATGACAGTTTGCGAGTTCCCCGCCCGCCCCCACTTGTAAAATCACCCAGACTAGAACTCATCCATCGGGAAGTTAAGGACTGAAGCTCTATTTACAGCTCAGCACAATATACAAGCAGATATATACATTATATACAAGAATATCTACAGAAATATACAAGTTAAAGGTAATACGGAAACACAACACCCCTCCCAGAAATCAGAGACCCCAGGAGGGGCTCCCAACCACCCTTCCACCTTCTCCCCAATCGTATACCTTACCCCAAGGTGTGCCTTACACACAAGGTGAGTTTGAAGGATCGGCCAGGGGATTAGAAGAAAAAGTGGTTAGTGAGGTTATTCAGCAGAGAGGAGGAAACCAGAAGCTAGACTGCCCGAGACGCTGTGCCCCAGAGACTGACTGCCAGCCTGAGAGACTGTTATCTATGTTTTGAGTTCTTATTCTTAAACATCTCAGCAAGCCTATGAGTGAAGTAGACATCACCATTGTTTCCTTTTCACAGCCTATAATATAATATTCTCTATTAAAATATTCCAATTAGCCTCAAACCAGCACAACCTTTCTGCCTCAAATTCTCATCCATTCTCACAACTCTCAACAAATATAAAAGAATAGATGTTTCTTCTTTAATCCTTTCTTCTTGAATCAGAGACATTTCCCCTGATCCGATCCAAACGTTTCTTGTTCAATCTACTGCATTTCTTTCCAGCAGATGCTCCTCATTATCCCCAGTTGCCCTATGCTGAATAGAATAGCTCTTGCAACATATCACCTATCATTATTTCTCTTAGTCCTGTTAATGCTATGAACCTTAGAAATAAGAGTCAATTTAAAGCTATGCCTTGCATCCAAACACTGAAAACTGATATCTATCACATGTTTCTTGCAGAAGCTCCTGGACAAAACTGTATGCACACCAATATGATCTAACAATGCCCATTTATTGAATATAATCATGCACTTATATACTTTCTAACAGACCATGCAAGTTAGTTCATTGTTAAGCAGTTGGTGCAAATCATTAAGGCACAAGCTCTGTAGCATTAAGCAATTGGTTCAAATCATTAAGGCACAAGCTCCGTGGCATTAAGCAATTGGTTCATCATTATCCGTTCAAATGCTTCGTGTCGTTGTCCATTTCCTTGTGGCAGCTCGCAGCTGCTCTCCTTGCCCTTCAGATGAAGCTTCATGCAGACTCTGAAACTTTTCGATTCACAATTAGCAATTAACACAGGTTGGATTGCTCACATGTCCACTTAATACAAAATATTTCTTTTGATAGGCTTACAGAGGTCAGTTTCAAGATGCCTTCGGTGACAGAACAACCCAGAGCACATAAGAAGTTGCATGTGAGGTTATCTCATGTGCTACTAATACGGCGTTAGAGAGTGAAGCAAGTCTGCGTAGTTGATAGCTTGTCCACAAGCAGTCTGAAATTCATCCACAAAGTCTCCACTGGAGGTCAGTGGGCCTAGGAGTATGCCAGGCTGCTGGCTGCTCATGTGTGTCCTGGTTAAACTGTTGTGGTAGGCCTAAGCAGGCCAAAATAGGTTTATACATGTCCTGGCTTGCCCAGAGATGTTTTTTCTGCTCTCCTTCTCTCTGTTTTGGGGAGAAGCAACTGCGGGAAAGAGGGCAAAGAACCTGTAGCTGCTGAGTCTGGGGACCCTGGCCCTTTGCAGCCTGTGGTAAACAAGGTACACAGGCTCAGCTTGTGCATGCCTTGTGCAGGGCCTATAGTCTGCCCAAATTTGGGTAAAGCAAGCCTATGGCTTCAATAATATGGTCAAGCTTGGCTAACTGCCATTCTGATTGGTTATTCTGTGTCCAAAGGCTCATTAGTCTTGGCTGTATGAATAAAAGGAGATGAGCAGGGAGCACAATGTGTTCTCTGCCATTATATCTGTGCTTCACCATTGTATCTGCTCTCTGCTGTTGTATTCTTGCTGCCTTATATCCTGAACTGCCTGGAAACTGCCTGCCAAGAGCTTACCAGGAACAGACTCTAAATGCCTCCATTCGCTTGGCCTGCACAGCCAGCGTGGCACCGTGCTGAGACTGCACATGGCATTGCATCCTGCCTGCACCTGAAAGCCTCCTGCCAAGACTGAGATATACAGATCATCCAGAGGAGATCAGGACCAGGTCAGAGATGTCTGCCTCCTTTCCCCAGCAGCCCAGGAAGAAACAGAAGTCTCAGCAGGTGACAAGAATCCCCTGAAAGCCTTTGGGTACTGTCTGAAGCTGTAGCCAACCCTGCCAGTTGGGAGATCATTTTGTGAGTAAATACTTCGAACCTCTTGCAACTCGTCATTGCCTTCTGCCATAAGCAGAAAGAAGCTCCCTGAGTCCCTCTAGTGGGCAAGCAGAGTATTGACTGCAAGCAGTGCACTGACCGCAAAGCTTCTCTGCCAGTTCAATCGAGTTCAATTCATGTTATCTATTAGCACTGCTTATTGCTAGAGCCAATTACTGCCTGTGGATAAAGTTTCCATGAGTGACGTAAAGAACTGATTGGTATTAAAATTAGTAGTGGGGGTGGCAAGTTCTGAATAGTGAATAGTAATAAACAATATTAATTTTTTTAAATATCATCGAATCATAGAATCATAGAATGGTAAGGTTGGAAGGGACCTCAAGGATCATCTAGTTCTAACCCCCTGCCATAGGCAGAGACACCTCCCACTAGTACAGATCACTCAAGGCCTCATCCAACCTGGCCTTGAACACCTCCAGGGAGGGAGCAGTCACAACCTCCCTGGGCAACCTGTTCCAGTGCCTCACCACCCTCACTGTAAAGCACTTCCTCCTAACATCCAGTCTAAATCTTCCCTCTGCCAATTTAAACCCATTGCCCCTAGTCCTGTCATTGCAAGACCTTGTAAATAGTCATCTTGCATTAATTAATTACCCCTCCACTACATAAAAAAAAAGGTCGTGTGGATTACTCCAACTCTAAACTGAAAGATTAATCTCTTCAATAAATCACTCTAAAGTTAATTATTTCCAACTGACTTCAAAGATCCATGTGGAAGCAAAAATTTTAATTGCATTTTAAGTGATTCATTCCTTTACACTGTCATTTAATGTATATTCTTAGGTCACCAAAATGTTAATCAGTGAAAGTTTGTGAGCTTAATAGGAGGTCTTCAGGAGGTGGGCACATTTCAACCCATATTGCTCAAACCAGATTTCAGCAAATTTTTAACACAGTTCAGGACCTGTTATATTAACAGCATTTACAACAGTCTATATGTTACTGCAGAAGAATTTGAAGTTGGGTTATCCTCAGTTTTCAAGGGCCTTTTTTTCAGGAAATTACTTTTCTGGGTGAATATAAAAAAAATTACCTTGAAGTTAATAGTTATGAATAATTATTCTGGATTTATTTACAAGAATAATTTACATGAATAATTATTCTGGATTTATTTACAGGGTCCTGCAATGACAGGACAAGGGGCAATGGGTTTAAACTGGTAGAGGGAAGCTTTCGACTGGATGTTAGGAGGAAGTTCTTTACAGTGAGGGGGGTGAGACACTGGCACAGGTTGCCCAGGGAGGTTGTGGCTGCTCCCTCCCTGGAGGGGTTCAAGGCCAGGTTGGATGAGGCCTTGAGTGACCTGTACTAGTGGGAGGTGTCCCTGCCTATGGCAGGGGGTTGGAACTGGATGATCCTTGAGATCTCTTCCAACCTTACCAGTCTATGATTCTATGATTTTTCTACTTTTCAGAACATTCTATAATATAATGCAATCTCTCTTAACAGGGAAATCCCAAGAAGCATAAAGTTCCATCAGTAGACTGAGGCAACTTTTTTATTTATTACTGGACTGTAATGGTCAAATCTGGGGCAGGGGAAGGACGAAAACTGCTTATTGGACTAGTCTGACTCTTGAGCCATTTAAAAAGAGAATGAAAAACAACTTGCAGTGAATGAACTTGAGGTTTAAAGTGTAAATCTCTTTGAAGAATGGACTAGTCTTATGTGCTTCCCTAAACACCTGTTAATGGATATTCTGAGACAGGACAGTAAACAGACATCTGCTCTGACCCAGTTCAGCTTCCAACTTTCAGACCCTAAATTGCAGTAGTGTATGTGAAGGGATCAGTGTATCTACATTTAGGAACTCTACAAGCTGAGAAGAAAACAGCAGGAATAATACTGCAGATGAAAATAGAATGATGAAAGGCAGGGAATGATAAAGAATGATGAACTAGACAAGGGCACAACTTGGAAAAGTGATGACTAAAGGGACAATATGAATGAGGGCTAAAAATAATCATGGCAGGGAGAATGTTAATGAGGAATGGTTATTCATTTCCTATACAAAACCAGATGGTCACCTCTCTGGTTGCCCAGGGAGGTGGCTGAGTCCCCATCCCTGGAGATATTTAAAGTGAGGCTCAACAGGACTCTGAGCAATTTGATCTAATTGAGGATGTTGAGGGGGTTGGACTAGATGACCCTTGGAGGTGCCTTCCAGCCCAGACCATACTAAGATTCTATGATCAGATAAAATTCTGTGGCAGGTTGAAAAAAAAGTTAAAAAAAAAAAAAAAAAAACAAAAACCTCACTCTCCTGGGATGTTGAAGATACCAAAAGTTCATAGGTGTTTGAAAATTAACTATGTAAGTCACAGAATCATAGAATCATAGAATGGTAAGGTTGGAAGAGACCTCAAAGATCATCTAGTTCCAACCCCCCGCCACAGGNCTGCTCTCAGCCATTCACCACCCAGCCTGGAGCTGTGCTTGGGATTGTGCCTACCCAGGTGCAGGACCTTACACTTGGCCTTGTTGAATGTCCTGAGGTTGGCCTGGGCACAGCTCTGCAGCCTGTCCAGGTCCCTCTGGATGGATCCCTGCCCTCTAGTAAGTTGACTGTGCCACACAGCTTGGTGCCATCTGCACACTTGCTGAGGCTGCACTGATTCCTCTGTCCATGGCACTGACAAAGATATTAAACAGTCATGGACTAGAAATCCACCAAGCATTATTAGGTACAAATACAGTGCTACTGGTTTAGAACCTGAGAATGAGAGTATGAAATACCATTACACATTTGCCTTACATTTATGTGCCTCTGAATTCTTTCTTTATTTCTCCCTTCCTTCCTTAAACTTGCTTATCAGTCACTTCCAAAAAGACAATACTGGTTTAGATGAATCTTTTACTTCACCTGGCATCCTTGATCCTGCCTGAAAGTCCCTCACTCCACTGATATTTCTCCCTATTTGCTTCTCCCCTGAACTACATATACAATTGAACAGTTAAGCACTTAAAATTTCAGAAGTAAACATGGGCAGTATGCCCTTCCCTGTTACAACACATTTGAAAGCTTCTCTTCAGCTGTTAGGTTTCAGTTGTAAAGAAAATAGAAATTTGAAAGTATCTGGATGAAAATTTGAAGGGTGTCAGCAGCTGGTTTAATATTGCAATAAAACAAATCCAAGCAAAAACCTGAGACATCTTTAACCAAGGGCAAGGCACGGTTGTGTAAACTCTGTGGTCTCTCTTAGTCCCCTGACTCCTAATTAGGTCATTGCCAGCCTTGTCTACTTGTACCTCAGTCTACATTCAGCCTGCATTGGAATCACACTTCACTTTGCTAAACCTTGCAATATGAGTGAATAAAAGTTGCTCTGGGGCACTGTTACGAATGATGCAAAATTAATAATGGATATTAATTTTGATACCCAGGCAGAGATTGTTAATAACGATGAAATTTGTTCATTAACATTAAATCTCACCAGAAAACTTATTTACAAGGTTCGAAATGCAGGGTTTGGAAATTTATACACACAGGGAACAGGCAAAACCGGAACACTTTAAGAGGTAACCAGCAAAGGCAAACATTTTTACTGGAAGAGAAGGTTCCTGTGGTCACTATACCACTGGTGGTTCATTATCCTGCTTACCCACTGGATGGACACAGGAAGCTCCTTTCTGTTTATGGCAGAAGGCAATTAGTGATTATAAGAGGCTTGAAGTATTTGCTCACAAAACATTATTGGACAGTACCTAAAGCATGAGGAGGGATTGCTGTCGGTGGTCTCAAAGCCCTTAGAGGCTTTGGAGTTTTCCCAGGCTCTTTTCTCAGGCAGCTGGAGTCTGGCAGCAGCCTTGTAGAGGGGCAGGTAGGATCCAATGCCATGTGCAGGCTTGGCACAGTGCCACCCTGGCTGTGCAGGCCGATCACCTGCAGGCATTTAGAGCCTGTGCCTGGTCACTGGTTGTGCAGGCTAATCACGTGGAGGCATTTAGAGGTTGCTCCTGGTCATGGAGCTCCACACAGCTCAGGATGCAATGAGGTAGTAAGCAAGCACAGATACAATGGCAGAGCACTCCTTGTGATACCTACTCGTCTGTTTTTATCAATACAGCCTGAGACTAATGGGCCTTTGGACATAGATTAGCCAATCAGGATGGCACTTTGCCAAGCTTGACCATATTAGGTGAAGCCAGGGCTTTTGTCCTCTTTCCCACAGTTGCTTCTCCCCAAAACAGAAGGAGGGTAGAGCAGAAAAACATGTCTGGGCAAGCCAGGACATGGATAAGCATATTTTGGCCTGCTTAGGCCTATGACAACAGGCACAAAGTCCTGGTATGCATCTAAGTCCTAAGAGACGTCTCTGGAAATGCCAGCCTCACTAATGCTACCGAGAGTGAAGGGGAAAGCAATTAGGCTAACCTTAATCCTCCCAAAATTGATGGGCAGCAAGGTTACTGATAACTAAATGAGTGGAAACAGGTCTCGTGGGGATGAAAATATCCCAAAAAGTCAAACTGTTTATCTACCTATGCAACACAAGTGTTGTATTTAGAAAAAGTCAGAGCAAGTTCTGATTTTCACTACTCCACTAAATGGTGATAAAGGTTTGCTAAGGAATAGTTGTGTCAGTGTTCCAGGTTATGCACCTTCATCTTAGGATGAAAAACATAGGTGATAATATGTTGGCTTTACAACATTGTTGTATAACTGAGAATTATTGTTGTGTTTCATCTTAAGCATTTTCAAAAGATACAGATAATTACAGCTTTTAGTGACACCACTGAGGGAAATGTGAATTCTCTGGTGGGTTTTTAAGCCTCATCTCAGTACGTTTGATGAAGGAACAAACATCAAAAGTCCCCTAGTATTTTTTAATCAACACTTCCCTACACATATTCCATTTAAAAATATAGAGGATTTTTTTTAACAGTCTGTGCAGAAACTACTATAATGAGGATGGTTTTAATATTAAAACGACTTGCTGAGATGTCAAAGATTAAATTTGAAATATTACCTACCTATATTTTTTCTCATTTACTTGTAGTTGGTCGTAACAAATATATGTGAAGTAAGTCCTTCCTATTATTTTCATTTATGTGCACAGATTTTCAGCTCAGTTGCAAAAAGTAGTACTGCACTGTACACATTTAGATTGTCAGCAGCTGTATGGGAGCACTACTGTCTCGATCTGGAGGAGAGATACTCAAGTTCTTTTTAAATATTCCTGTGTTGTGAAATTAAGGCACAAATTAGGTCAGATAGCAAAAGCAATGTAGGGGAATACTTTGTATTAAATGGACATGTGAGCAATCCAACTTGTGCTAACTGCTAATTGTGAACTGAAAAGTTTCACAGACTGCAGGAAGGTTCATCTGAAGGGCAAGGACAGCAGCTGCAGCAGCCCGCAGAAACAGTCAACAACAGGATGATCAAAGCAGAAACAAAGACTCACAGGTGAAGCGTTTGAATAGATAAGTCTAACCAATTGCTTAATGCCACAGAGCTTGTGCCTTAATGGTCTGGAACAATTGCTTAATGCCACAGAGCTTGTGCCTTAATGGTCTGGAACAATTGCTTAATGCCACAGAGCTTGTGCCTTAATCATTTGGACCAATTGTTTAACAATGAACTAACCCTCATAGTCTGTTAGAAAGTATATAAATGCATGATCATATTCAATAAAAGGGGGCATTGCTTGGATCATATTGGTCTGCATACAGCTTTGTCCAGGAGCTTGCACAAAAGCAAGACTATTTATTAAAGGATACAGTGAACAGAACACAGGAAGGGAGAAAAGGGGGAGAGAGAGAGAAAGAGATTGAGAGAAACAAATGGAGAAAGGGAGGGGAAGAGAGAGGGAGCAAAGAACAGAGGAAAAAAGAGGGAGACCAGGAAATTAATTATACCATCCAGAGGAAGGGTGAGAGAGAGCTTCTGTGCTGGTTTGAGGTGAATTGGAATATTTTAATGAAAAAAAAAATAATTATAGGCTGTGAAAAGCAAAGACTGATGATGTCTGCTGCACTCATAGGCTTGCTGAGATGTATAAGAACAAGGACACAAACATAGATACCAAAGTGTCTCTTGGTCTCTCTGGGAGCCAGTGAGTCTTCTCCTCTCTGCTGAGTAACCTAACTAACCACTCTGCTTCTAATCCCCCTTGCCCATCCTCTAAACTCACCTTGCACAGGTGACCCTGGGGTAAGGTAGATCCTGGGGTAAGGCAGACCCTGGGGTAAGGTAGAGAGCTGGAAAGAAGGTGGAAGGGTGGTTGGGAGCCCCTCCTGGGGACTCTGATTTCTGGGAGGGGGATTGTGTTTCTGTATTCCCTTTAACTTGTCTATGTCTGTAACTATTCATGTCTGTTGTGTATATCTCTGCTTGTACATTGTGCTAAGCTGTAAATAGAGCTTCAGTCCTTAACTTCCAGCTGGCTGAGTCTAGTCTGGGGGATTTTACAAAGTGTCAGGGGACAGGGAACTCCCAAACCATCACAGCTTCCGAAGTCCAAGTTCTTTTCAGCTTGAGTTGTCTGAGGGTGTTGCTGAGTCCTGTGGTGTTTCCAGCATGTAGCATCTTCAGCGGAGTTCTTTCCTCTTGTAGAGGGCACAACATGGTCTTTGGTGGTGGTGGTGGTGGTGAGATGTGAGCCATGGCAGTGTTCCCCCCCAGAAACTGGTTATTCAGTTCTTTTAATTGCATCTTCCCCCTGGCCCCTCACCCTTAGTCCAGGTGTTGCCTTCAGGGAGTCTTGTCTCTGCAGGGGTCCAGCACTGGGAGAGGGGAGCCCACTCCTCATCTGTTCACTTCCCTCCTAGGCTTATCATATCAGGAGGTGATGTGTTGCAGTTTTCCCACCTCCCCCATTTCCGGGGTAGCTGTAGTCTTGACGGGCAGAGATGATCTTACTTTGTTCCAAAGGGGCTTCCACCAGACATCACCCTGCAGGCAGCTACTGTCCAGTGAGCAAAGATGATTTTTATCTTTGTTGATTTACAGGTACAGACACTCTTTCCAATACAAAAACTTTGGTAATTTTCTTTACTAAACAAAGGGAAATGTCATGCATTTAGTGTGGTATTTGACTGACAAAGGACAGTCCTCTTTTCTGCCCTGGTGAAGCTTCATCTGGAGTATTGTGTTCAGTTTTAGGCTATACAGTTCAAGGACTAGGAACTGCTAGAGAGCGTACAGCAAAGGACTACAAAGACAATTAGAGGATTAGAACATCTCTCTTATGAAGAAAGGCTGAGGGACTTGGGGCTTTTTAGCCTAGAGAAGAGAAGACTGGAGTGGGATACTATCAATGCACATAAACACCTCAAGGCAGGGGGTCGGAGTGGGGGGGGAGGGAGAGGTCTCAGGAGGGTAGGGCCAGCGTTTTCAGTGTTGCCTAGTGAAAGGACAAGAGGTAATGAGCAGAAACTTGAACATAGGAAGTTCCACTTAAACATGAGGAGAAATTTCTTTAATTTGAGGAACAGGCTTCCCAGAGAGGTGGTTGAGTCTCCATTTCTGGAGTCATTCAAAACCTGCCCAGATGCCATCCTCTGCAACCTGCTCTAGGTGAACCCACTCTGGAAGGAGGGTTGAATCAGATGATCTCCAGAGGCCCCTTCCAACCCCTATCACTCTGTGATTCTGTAACAGGTCCAGTTCCTTTTCAGCTACTAGACAAAGATATTCTACCATACAAGAACAGTTTCTAAGGAAGTAGACATTTCTGGGCTTGAGAAAAGGCAGAGGAAACTGAAAATTAAAATCTGTCAGAAAGTATTGTCTCTAAAGAAGATTTTGTTTTTTTCCTTCTGCATTAACACTTGAATAATTAGTCTTCAGTTCTCCAAACTGGAATTTTTCTAAAAGCTGTTTAGTGTGGCTTTTGGTAGTATAAAGACTGAAAGCTTTTCAGGGTTTCAATTACATCTTTGCAATAGTTGTAAAAAAAAAAAAAAAAAAAAAAAAAAAAACCCAAACAAAAAAACCCTCAAAAAACTCAACATGCAGATTGTTCCAATTTATAAAAGCAATTCCATTTACTACTTATTTATCATATGGGGAGTAACCTAACAGTGACAACCATAGGACCATTTTAAATAAATAAAAAAACTTGTGCTATCAGGTAGCTGCAGCTTTGCTATGTGAGTTAATTAGTCATGCAGAGGCATTTTCTAAATGCGTCACTTCAGACAGTAATGGTTTCTGATTCTAAAATGCCATTTGCCTAGAGCAGTAGCCACTATTGCTCTAACTTGGCAACACATGCAGCACACCATCCACAACTTTAGCTGAACAAAGACACTTAGCTGTCACATGCCACTCTTACCACTTTTATGCTAACACTACTAAGAAATTTTCCTCAGAAAATGTGCTGGTTTGAGCTAATTTGAATATTTTAATAAACTATATTATAAGCTGTGAAAGGAAAACAATGGTGATGTCTACTTCACTCATAGGCTTGCTGAGATGTTTAAGATTAAAAACTCAAAACATAGATAACAGTGTCTCAGGCTTGCAGTCAGTGTCTCTGGGGCACAGCATCTGGGGCTGTCTTGCAGCTTCTGGCTTCTCTTCTCTGCCGAGTAACCTCACTAATCACTTTTCTTCTAATCCCCCCTGGCCAATCCTCAAAATTCTCCTTGCACGTAAGGCAAACCCTGGGGTAAGGTATAGGGGTGGGGCGAAGGTGGAAGGGTGGTTGGGAGCCCCTCCTGGGGTCTCTGATTTCTGGGAGGGGAATTGTGTTTCTGTATTACCTTTACCTTGTATATTTCTGTAAATATTCCTGTATATAGTGTATAGATATGCTTGTACATTGTGCTAGGCTATAAATAGAGCTTCATCTCTTAATTTCTAGCCGGTTGAGTTCTAGTCTGGGTCATTTTACAAAGTGTGGAGGGCGGGGAACTCCCAAACCACCACAGAAAAATTTCCAGCTAACATCCCTAGCTGTCTCAGCTTCCCAATCCACCACAGTTTGCTGTAGTTCCAAAACCAAATTTAACCAATGGCTGATTACAAACTCAGGACTCAGCCCAACTTGTGCAGTAGTCAGGTGTAGTAGAGGGGTAATTAATTAATGCAAGATGATATTTTNATAAGAAGGGGAAAGGCTAAGGAGTATCAGGGAGTATGAGAGGGAAGAGTGCAGTTGGTGGACCCACACTCTACCATCTCTGGGGCAAAGGTAGCAGAGGGAGGCTCCACCAGAAGTAGAGGATCCCCTGCCCTCTTGCCAGCAGGCAGAAGGGGCAGGGCTAAGAGGCAAATGAGGTTGCAGATGAAGGTCCACTTCAGGGGCTTGCCTAGGTTTAGTCACTTGGCCCCACACATTATAGAATCATAGAATCATAGAATGGTAAGGTTGGAAGGGACCTCAAGGATCATCTAGTTCCAATCCCCTGCCATAGGCAGGGACACCTCCCACTAGTACAGGTCACTCAAGGCCTCCTCCAACCTGGCCTTGAACACCTCTAGGGAGGTTGTGGAGCACAAAATCACCCAATGTGATCTTGGATCATGTTGGGTGATTCTGTGCTCCACAACCTCCCTGGGCAACCTGCACCAGTGTCTCACCACCCTCACTGTAAAGAACTTCCTCCTGATATCCAGTTTAAATCTCCCCTCTGCCAGTTTAAATCCATTATGACTGCCTCTGTTAAGACAAAAGGAGGCAGTACCCTTCTGAGGGGCACTGAGGGCCCAGTTTGCCAACCAGATCCAGTCTGCTGCCTGCCTGGGGCCCAAGTAAGAGATGTTGCGAGGAAGCTTCCTGGTCTTGTCACAGCCCTCTGGTACTCAGTGTTGGTTATACAGGTGGGCAGTGATGAAGTTGTGGAGAGAAACCAAAAAACAATCAATAGAGACTTCAAAGTGCAGCCTTCCAGTACATGAAAGCGGCCTACAAGAAGGCCAGGAAGGGGCTTTTTACAAGGGCTTGTAGTGATAGGACAATAGGCAATGGCTTGAAGCTGAGGAGGGCAGATTTAGACTAGATATTAAGAAACTTTTTACAGAGAGGGTGGTGAGACACTGCAACAACTTACCCAGGGAAGCTGCAGATGGCCCTTCCCTGGAGATGTTTGAGGCCAGGCTGGATGAGGGCCAGAGCAATCTGGTCTAGTGAAAGAGTTCCTACTCATGGCAGGCTGCTTGGAACTAGATGATCTTTAAGATCCCTCCAACCCAAACCATTGTATGAATCTATGAATCCCTCCACGGGGAGAAATCTGCCATCTGTTACCACCTAGCTGCATGCCTGTCTTGCCTGAGGAATTCTTCCTCACTTTCTGCTTCATACCAGTCAGACATTAATGAAGACTACAAACCCCAGCCCAGTCACTGCACCATAAGTCCGAGGTGAAAGGTTTCTCTGCCCTTAGCATGGCAACTGACACACAATTTTTTAAAATACTTGAATCACAGAATCAATCACAGAATCACAGAAGCTGGGAAAGACCTCTGAGATCATCAAGTCCAGCCTATAACCTAACACTACCACATCAGCTAAACCATGCCACCAAGTGCCACATCCAATCTTTTCTTAAAGACCTCCAGGGATGGTGACTCCACCTCCTCCCTGGGTAGTTCATTCCAGTGCCTAATCATCCTTTCTGGTTTTGTCTTGGGACTAAACAAGTACTGATGAAACTTAGCAGCATGAAAGTCCCAGAGATATCTGATTCCTTGCTCATGCTGAAGTGCCTGTTTGTACTCATTAAAAAGCTCAACTCTGTTCACTCCTACTGTTTGAGCAGTAAGTGAGCCCCAGAACTCATTGACTGGTGAAGGAAAATAGGAATAGAGATACAAGACTTTTATGGACATATACCAGACTTTGGAGCACTGTGTTTCCCAGAAAGGAAAGATGACAACGTCCAATCAAGTTTAGTCTCAGCACCTAATTGGAATGGTACCTCCCTTTTTGCCTGGGAAAGTGCTACCACAGCAACTTCAATGCAACAAAAGTGAGACTAGAGAAGGCAGCTTCTTATGCACATGTGTGTCTCTCTCTCTGTGTGTGTGTGTGTGTGTGTGTGTGTTGAAGAAATCAGAGAGCAGCACAAAACAAAACTGCTGTTAAAGTCATGTAATCACAGAATCCTACAATCATAGAATGGTAAGGTTGGAAGAGACCTCAAGGATCATCTAATTCCAATCCCCTCTGCCATAGGCAGAGACACCTCCCACTAGTACAGGTCACTCAAGGCCTCATCCAACCAGGCCTTGAACACCTCCAGGGAGGGAGCAGCCACAACCTCCCTGGGCAACCTGTGCCAGTGTCTCACCACCCTCACTGTAAAGAACTTCCTCCTAACATCCAGTCTAAATCTCTCCTCTGCCAGTTTAAACCCATCAAGTTCCTCTTCATCATAAATGGAGGAGAATAGGAAATGAGATCCTATGGTTTCCCTTCCCCCTGCCTTTCTTAGTGAGGTCAGCACTTCCTACAAAGAAGTGAAGAATGCAACAGTTTCTCCTTTCTTTGACTGCTCACTATACCTTTGAGGTTTTCTGCCTGAATTTCTAGACAGACATTTGTTCATTTTCTCCAGGTCAATCATTTCTCTGAAAAAGACAACCAACTTTTCCTAAAAATGCTTCCTTCTTTGTCTCTCAGGCTCATTTTTCTTCCTCCAACAGGAAGATCTGACAAACTTAATTTTCTAACCAAAACAGTTCTGTGATTCTGTGGTAAGAGTGCTGGAAAACAGTGTGGCAAAATAGTCTTTAAGATCCTGGTGGACAGCAAGTTGACCAGGAGCAAGCAACGTGCCTTGGACCAAAGGCAGCAACTGGTACCCTGGTCTGCACTGGTACCTAGAGGAAGGTGACTCTTCCCTTCTATTCAGTACCAGTGAGACCAGTATGAGACAGGCACAGGCATACTGATGAGAGGCCTACACTGCCTTGCCCCAGCCACCCCCAACCACCACCCAGTCACCATTTGTTCTGTGATCCAGTGTCTGCAAGGACAGCACTGCAGGGGCACTAGGAGACCCAAACTCTTCTCCAGCACCACTGCCCAATATCACGAGCACATTGACAGCCTTGCTCAGGCCAGCTGAGCGTTCCTTTGAGCCCCGGTAGTTTGTTCCACTCAAGGCATCTATACTTGGTGGGATAGGTCAGTTAAACTGCTGCTGTGGCTCCAGGTAGGCATCACCCATGCCCTGGGGACATGTCTGCACAGTTGGGACCCACAGCAGCTGCCTTTCTCATGCATGGTTCTCTCTGCTGTTGCAGGCATGACCCTGACCCTGAGCCATGGTGTCTAGCTGAGTAGCAGCTGCCTCCTGTCCCCACTGGCAGGAAAGGAGAACTTGGCTGCTTGGATGGTGAGTTTAGAGAAGACAGAGACAGAATGGCCATTCTCTTCTCTTGTAGGAAGGTACTTCTGTTGCACCAGGGCTGCTGCTGCTACTGCTGAGCAGGTCGTTCGCAAACAACGACTCTCCTGTGTACTTCTCTGGTGGCCAGGGAACAGTGCTGAAAAGGACCAGGAACACTTACTTGGCACTTCTCCACAACTCTTCTCTCTTTGCCTTGGCAGCAGGCGGCAGCCACAGGAGCAGGATGAGGCTGCCCTGGCCCTTTGCATAGTGAGGGACCTCTGTCACCACTGCAGAAGGCCCCAGATCGGTGAGCTCTGGCATCAGGGGGCTTCTCTTTGGCCAGCCCCTGGCAGCTCTGTGCAGCCAGGATGGCACACTATCCCAGCCCATCCAGGCAAGCAAGCCCAAGCACTGTCTCCCCATCCCACTAGCTCCTCTGGAGAGGTGGTAGCACCAGCAGAAGGACCCTGGGTGAGCCTACAAGAGTATGTTGCTGGTTCATGTCCAGCTTCTCATCCACCACTACCTCAAATTTTTTTTCTTCAGGATATCTCTCGATTTCACCATCCTCTAGCCTGCACTGATATCAAGGGTTACCCTGATCTAGGTGCAAGACCTTGCACTTTATCTTACTGAACTTGAGATTACCCTCAGCCAACCTCTCCAGCCTGTACAGGTCCCTCTGGATAGCATTCCATCCTTCAGACTCCTCCAACCACTCCACTGTCCTGCACCAGAAAGAGCTGAGTAGCTCCCCACACTTGCTTCTATCCCTGAGGAACCTTCACCTGACCAAGGGCCTAATGTCAACCAACCAACTCTCTTCCTTTGTCCCCTGCAGGATATACTAGTTCTCCTACAGCAGCAGGGGCCAGCCACGAAAGGCATCTCCCAGCTGGCAGCCAGAGAGTGTGCCTTGAGGGACATCAGAGAGGCCCTAGACAGGGCAGAGAAGGTCGACCTGGAAAGCCAGCCATGCACCTGCTGGCTGCCCTTCTCAAGGTGAGCCCTGCTGACCTGGAGCCCAGCGGCTATCAGCTCTGTCAGCACTGATGGGCACCTGTGAGAGCAGGAGCCAAAAGCTGGCAGCCTGCTGCTGAGCCACAGTGCCAGACACACTGCCCCTGCTCCTGGCAGCAGCAGTGCCCAAAGGCTCACCCAGAGCCACTGCAGGACTTTCTCTGGAAGATCCCTGCCAAGCTCCTCCAGTCAGAGCTCTATGAGGAGGGGGTGAGTGCCCTGCACAGGAGCAGCAGGCAGGAGAGGCTGGCAGGGCTGAAAGAGTGAGTGTGGCAAGCAGCCTGCCTGCTCCTCAGGCACTGCCAGAGGTTGGGGCTTGCCTGCAAGGCAGCAGCCTCCTTGAGAAAGCTGTGTTTGCTGCCAACCACCTCTGCTGCTGGGGGCTTGAGGCAAGAGGTATGGGAAAGCATTTCTGTCCTTGGAGCAATTGCTGCAGACTTTAGGGGTTGCTCCACCAAGGAAGTCTTGCCAGAATGGCATGGTGTAGAGGAATATCTTGCATTAA
>WBNM01014012.1:13258-50734 GCA_013399055.1 Ramphastos sulfuratus
TTGAGTGACCTGTACTAGTGGGAGGTGTCCTTGCCTATGGCAGGGGGTTGGAACTAGATGATCCTTGAGGTCCCTTCCAACCTTACCATTCTATGATTCTGTGTTCTCCATACCATTCTGATTTTCCAGTATCCATGGGACTAGTACAGTCAGAGGGTCTTTCCATGTCTGCTGTCAGGGACTGTAAATGCATTCTCAGGATTATGCTTTGCTTCACTTTGTGCCTAAAAACATAGGGAAATCATAAAAACCTCAACTTCTAGCATGCACTCACAGCCTGAAAAAGTCTCTGAACCAAAACAGCAACCAGATCTGCCTTGGGCTGGCAACACTCTAAGGAGTCACAGCCAGCTTTAATAATTAATCCTGTTTGCTTTGATAGGAAAAGAGGCATTGCCTCCATATGTATTCTTTTCCAATAAAGACCATCACTGATTTTCCCTGCAATTTTGAGATGCCTTTGTAGTAATTATTACAATGTCAATAGCAAGATAAGTTTTGACATGATTTGGGAAACGTAATCCTCTCTTGGTGAATATTTTTTTTTTTAAGTAATAAATCTACTGTTGTGCTGTTCCTACCCCATAAAATTGTACTGATGAGTTATTTATTACAGAGAAATTCAGCATGGGGGTTTCCATTGGCACAGGTTTTACAAATGGAGATAAAACAAGGGAGAATGTTCATTTTCATGACAGTCTCTTTGCTCCATAATGATAATAACAATTTGCTCCATCTGTCTAAATCTAATTTAACAGTGTTTATGAGTGGTTGAAGGAGGATTCTGATGAAGTCTTGCACTTGCATTGGTATGTATCTTAGTCCCTTCAGGGATCATTTAAAATTCCAGTTTTCAATACAGGGTATGTAACAGCTACATTATGTAGGAAGCAACCTGGGCTTGAAGCAGTTAATTTTGCATCAGGATGTCGATCTGTCAGCCAATTAAACAATTCCAGAAGGGCAGAGATTCACTTTTCACCATGTTCATATTCCAGAAGCTGTTTTAATCTGCCAGGAGTCAAATATGCAAGCTAAAAGGTGAAAAAGTAGCATATTTTCATGGTGCTTCCATTTTTTACAAGGGAATTATTTTGTAAAGCCCTATTATGTAAAAATACATGTTTAAGCAGATCTTATTATTTTAAATCCATTGATAGCCTTTACTTAAAATTTAATGTCATGATATTTCCTAGAGTCATTGTAACCTTCAACTGAAATCTTAAAAGGATAGGCTGAGACCTAACAATAGAGAGCAAATCTACTAGATTAAAGTACTTGGAAGTAAGGCACTTACTTTAAAAATAAGAGTTTTAGGCTTTGAAGGCAATTCTTGAACTTTAGACAGCCTAGGTTAGTTTGCTGATAAAAAGCATGCCAGGAATGAGGGCACCCTCAAAATTGATACGACATTTCTACTGTCTAACCTGCTCACTCAAGCTTACAATGAATCTCTATCTTTACACTTCCATCAATGACAACAATTTAGAAACTGCTGACTCCGTTGGTCACATTTTACCTCTGTAAGGACACACATGCTAGTAGAAAAGGACAGTGATTACAGATGTGAGGAATTTAGGTTTAGGCTTTGAGTTTTTCCTCTAGGAAATCTCCATTGAGGTATCCTGAGTGTCATTCACAGTAAGGTTTCGTGCAGGCACTCCACACATTCCAGTGAAAACAACACACATTTCCTACAAAAAACCATAAACTCACTGTTCAGGCATGCATCAACATTTAGGGCAGCTGTGGCCTTTTCTCATTTACAAGCACAATAAATGTGTATGGATTCTTTAATTTTAGTAATATCAGAGATCGCATAGCCTACAGAGATAAGAATAACTTACAAGTTTTGTAAAATTTAAACTAACTCTCTCATATATTACTCAGGAACACAGAGTGGCATCATCTAATCTAACTCAGGAACACAGAGTGGCATCATCTAATCTAACTCAGGAACACAGAGTGGCATCATCTAATCTAACTCAGGAACACAGAGTGGCATCATCTATTCTAACTCAGGAACACAGAGTGGCATCATCTAATCTAACTCAGGAACACAGAGTGGCATCATCTAATCTAACCTTATCTCTGTAAAAAATAAATTGGATGTATGGTCCAAACAGTCACCTACACTGTTTCTGCCATCAATAAAAGATGTATGTGACATTGCAATGGGTGTCTGATCCCAACTAAAATAAATGAACATGCAAGATAAATTGGCCCCTTAGGTACTTGCACATCTCTGCTGACTTTACAGAAAGTTTCTGAAGTCAGTTTCAACTGGGCAGTCGACTTAGTCTAAGTTTGACTGCTTTTGGAAGTCAAAAAAAAGCTTACCAAAATTCTTACCAAATACACTCAGCATTTCTCAGCATGAGATCTCTGTGTTGCTAAAGCAGTGCCCGAAATGGGAAATCAGGAACTTGTAATGCAAATAACAAAAACCAATCGAGGCCAAGAAGAACTCTCTCCATACAGGTTTGCTTTTGCACAAAACAAGGACCACAAGCTCGTGAGCTGTAAAGGCTGCTGAGGTCCAGCTTGCTGACTCCCAACATTACAGTTCCATTAAGGAATCATAGAATGGTGAGGTTGGAAGCGACCTCAAGGATCATCTAGTTCCAACCCCCTGCCATAGGCAGGGACACCTCCCACTAGCACAGGTCACCCTGCTACAGAAGTGGTAAGCTCCTTTGGAAATCAACAGGAGTTTTGCTATTGACCTGAGCCTTCCAGTATCTCAAGGGGGGGTACAAGAAAGCTGGTGAGGGACTTTTTAGGGTGTCAGGTAGTGATTGGACTGGGGGGAACAGAGCAAAACTATCAATGGGTAGATTCAGATTGTATGTTAGGAAGTTCTTCACCATAAGAGTGGTGGGACAACTGGAACAGGTTGCCCAGGGAGATGGTAGAAACCCCATCTCTGGAGTTTTTTAAGGCCAGGCTGGATGGGGCTCTGAGCAACCCAACCTAGTGGGAGGTGCCCCTGCCCATGGTGAGGGGGTTGGAGCTAGATGATCCTTGAGGTCCCTTCCAGCCCTGGCAATTCTATGAATCTATGATCTTACCTCTGCTGCAACTGACACTCCTTAACATCCTTTCACAGGCTTGTGCATCTGTGCATGTTTTCATACACTTTAAGAACATACAAAACATGGGAAGCTGCTGTCATCAATTCTGCTAAATAATTAAGCATAGATTTAATGACAACTAAATGCTTCTTCCAAAAATCTTATTTTGCTGCTCTCACTTTAATACATAGGAAATGCTATTGTAGAACAAGTATAAACATTATTTTTAAATGAAAAGGTTTTCCTCCCAGTCTCTACTCCTGCCAGAGAAACAGATGAGTTTCCTTCATGCTTTTTTCTTTAAGTCACTAAGAGTAACCTGAGAATTAGAGACTGCAAATACTATTTCATCATTAGAGATATTGGTTGAAGAAAGTTAAGGAATTTTTTAAAATCACAAAGAAAAATGATACAACAGGGACAAAGCAACCCAAGTTCTGTAATTGTGCAGTGTGTTGTTTTGTCCTACTAGACCATTCTGAGGGTGCCAAACAAAACACGGACAAGAGAAAAACAGTGGACACATTTTACCCAAATCTTTCCAAAGCTTTCAACAGCCCCAGCTCTTTCAGTCTGTCCTCATAGCAGAGCTGCTGCAGCCCTCTGAGCATCTTTGTGGCCCTCTCTGGACCTGCTCCNACTGAACAGGAATTCTCACTAAGATAGTTTAAAACCTAGGTAGTTAAATGTGTTGAACTATTGGTCAAGGTACCATAGCTTTTATCATTTTTTAATAACTCTACTGTTTTCTTAGCAGATGATGCAGAACCAGTTATAGTTATGAGACCTACTTAATCACAGAAAACAACAAATTATGACTTCAGTATAATCCTACTGTGGGTAATTTTGCTCCATCTATATTTTCAGCAGCGTAGTGCTCTGCAGAAAGATAGTAGGAAAACATAACAGAGTATCCCCCAAAAAAAAAAAAAAAAAAGAGTACTCTGTAAATGTTTCTCCAGACCAACAATATTTCTCTTCTGTACATTTTGGGTTAGAAGCCACATGAATTTTGTATAAAGGTTTCCTTATCACATCATCAACAGCAACTGTTGCATGCCCATTCCAACATATGGGAAGACTGTAAATTTTCAGAGCAGTCCTCCAAGCATTTTTTGTGCCAGCAGATCTATGACAGCCTTGCTATGACAGTCCCAACCCTGAAAACTACATGCAATTGTCTGAGGCTAGTACTGAAATAAGTCAGTACTGCAGAGGCAGATGTCAAGAAAACTCCCAAGCACATCTTGCCAACAGCAACGCCACATGGTCTAAAGGATTAAATTTATGAGCGTGCTCTGCAGCAGGACAAATTTGGAACCATTTTATTTCCCATTATTTTTCAGTATTACTGAGACAGAGAACTGGAAGAATTTCAAAGAAGGGCAGCAAGGCTGACCAAAGGCAAGTAACAACATCACTAAACATGCTAGGACTCTTCTACAGGAAGAAGGGGGGGAAAAAAATAAAAATCAACTGAGGGGCAGTGCTAGCTACAGTAGGTATATAAAATCATAGGGAGATTGGACAGGGAGCAGCAGCTTATTGCTTCTTCCAGTGAAGCACCTGAGCAGCAGCAATTGGAGTGAGTGCAGAGGAGGGCAACAAAGCTGAGGAAGAGCCTGGAGAATAAATCTCATGAAGAGCAACTGAAGGAGCTGGGGCTGGTTAGTTTGAAAAAGAGAAGGCTGAAGGGAGACCTCATCACTGTCTACAGCTACCTGAAAGGAGGTTGTGGAGAGGCTGCTGCTGGTCTCTTCTCACAGGTAAATAGTGATAGAAGAATGTTGTGGATGTTGTGGATGCTCCCTCCCGTGGAGGTGTTCAGGGCCAGATTGCACAAGGCCTTGAGTTACCTGTACTAGTGAGAAGTGTCCCTGCCTATGGCAGGGGGTTGGAACTAGATGATGCTTGAGGTCCCTTCCAACCTTACCATTCTATGATTCTAAGAAGAAGGAATGGCCTCAAGATGCAACTGGGTAGGTTTAGATTGGACATTAGGAAACATTTTTTCCCAGCAAGAGTGGTTAGGCATTGGAATGGGCTGCCCAGGGAAGTGGTGGAGTCACGAACCCCAGATGTGTTTAAAAGTTGCTTGGATGTGCTACTGGGGGATATGGTTTAAGGGTGCACCTTGCAGAATAGGTTATCAGTTGGACTTGGTGATCCTGAGGGTATTTTCCAACCTGAGTGCTTCTGTGATTCTGCTTTCAAGCTTAGTCAAAAAAACCCCAAACAGACAAAACACTAAAAAACCAAACCAAACAAACCCACAAACTTCAGACTGCTTGAGATGCAAATTGTTGGATACATGTTGGATACATGTTTACATGCTCCCTTAGATTATCTGTTTTTACCTACTGCCAGAGAAAGAATTCCAAGCTACAAACCTTTGATCTAATCCAGTACAGCTAACTTCTGCAGGGTATGTGAAAGTGCCAACATTAGCAAAACATTGTTGCAGGTATAGCTCCTGCATCAATAACACCAAGCAGCACCACTCACCACACATAAATCACAATGTTCCCCATGTAACAGTGAATCATGCTCCCTCCCTGGAGGTGTTCAAGGCCAGGTTGGACAAGGCCTTGAGTAACCTGTGCTAGTGAGAGGTGTCCCTGCCTATGGCAGGGGGTTGGAACTAGATGATCCTTGAGGTCTCCTTCCAACCTTACCATTCTATGATTCTGTGTTCCTGACTTGCACAAGACATGGAGTCTCAGCTGCTGTATATGATCTGCCAATTGTATTATTTCCCCAAATCTCAGCAACTCCCCCACTTATTCAACTTTAAAATCTCGATATGGAGCATTACAATCATTGTTATGTTACAGTCCTTACTCAAAGTAATTAGAAGTCAAAATCAACTGACCCATACTAGTCAAGATTACATAATTTCCATTAAAAAAAAAAAAATCCCATCCCTCCACCAAAAGAACTTAATTTTGCAGCAGTATGAAAATTAAAATGTCACCAGTTTACAGAGTTTATCTGTTGTGGAAAACCTTCTCTTCTGGATCTGATTAAACAAAATGATGGATTGGAAATGTTTTTGGGGTTTGGTTTTTTTAAATTTCTTTCAAATGCAGAGATTATGCACTGAATGACATTAAAGCCTATTTCTAAACCCTGCTGGCCTTTTTTTTTTTTAAACTCAACAAAGTGCAACCTCTTCATAATCATTAGCTCCAGCACAATCTGACCTCACAGCCTGCCTTTTACAGGTGACAACGTTTAGTATCTTCATTGATGATCTGGATGAGGGGATTGAGTCAACCACTAGTAAGTTTGCAGATGACACCAAGTCAGGAGCAGGTAGGTGTTAGAGGTAGGAGGGCTCTGCAGAGGGACCTGGACAGACGGGCACAGTCCAATGCCATGAGCTTGAACAAGACCAAGTGCTGGGTTCTGCACTTTGGCCACAACAACTCCATGCAGCGCTACAGGCTGGGGATGGAGTGGCTGGAGAGCAGCCAGGCAGAGAGGAACCTGGGGGTACAGGTTGACAGGTGACTGAACATGAACCAGCAGTGTGCCCGGGTGGCACAGAAGGCCAATGGCATCCTGCCCTGGATCAGGAATAGTGTGAGCAGCTGGACCAGGGAGGTTATTCTGCACCTGTCAGACCTGGTCAGGCCACACCTTGAGTTCTGGGCCCCTCAATTTAAGAAAGATGCTGAGGTGCTTGAACGTGTTCAGAGAAGGGCAGCAAGGCTGGTGAGGGGGCTGGAGCACAGCCCTGTGAGGAGAGGCTGAGGGAGCTGGGGGTGTGCAGCCTGCAGAAGAGGAGGCTCAGGGGAGACCTCATTGCTGACTACAACTACCTGGAAGGAGGTTGTAACCAGGTGAGGGTTGGTCTCTCTTTCCAGGCAACCAGGGACAGAAGAAGAGGACACAGCCTCAAGCTGCACCAGGACAGGTTCAGGCTGGATGTTAGGAAGAAGTTCTTCACAGCAAGAGTGATTGGCATTGGAATGGGCTGCCCGGGGAGGTGGTGGAGTCACCATCCCTGGAGGTGTTTAAGAGAAAGCTGAATGAGGCACTCAGTGCCATGGTTTAGTTAACTAGAAGGGTTAGGTGATAGGTTGGACTCAGTGAACTTAGAGGTCTTTTCTGACCTGGTTAATTCTGTGATACACAATATCACCTTCTTGGGAGGCTAGCTCTAATGCAAAGGCATGTGTTCTCAAATACTGTGCAATTTTATCTCTAATAAGCGATAGAAAAAGAGATAAAAGAGACAGAATAAGAGATAAAAGAGAGTAGAAAATAAAACTCTTTAAGAATATGCTTCCCGATAACTGCAGATAACAACAGTGCAATGCAATTCTTGCAGATGTTCAAACTTCATCTGAAACACTTCAGCCAAGTGCTGCAGACAAACAAAAACACATTTCATATCGGTCTCCTGTCCTCTTCTGCTTCAAANTCAATGTCCTTCCTGTGCTGGGGGGCTCCAGAACTGCACACAGGACTCCAGGTGAGGTCTGATGAGAGCAGAGTAAAGATGATATTTCAATTAAGAAACCAATGATGATTTCAATTAAGAAACCAAGTTCTGTATACTGATGATTGCATTTTGTAGTCTTGGTTTAAAATACAGTCTCAAACTCTGTTGTAAGACATTAGTAAAGCTTCTTCTCTAATGAAAAATAATGCAAATGGTATGCTTTTTTTCATATTCCCATTGCCTTTCCCCCCCCCCTTCTTCTGCAATACAAAGGTAAAAATACAAAGGTTTTTTTAAGTAACAGGAGTGAACACATAAGCAACTGAAAATAATCAGTTACCAAGGAAACTAGAGACAACAATTAAAGGCTCTAAGAATTCATATTTTAAAAAGTCAATACAGCACTTCAATATTCAACTATAAAAAGTACATATTGTTACATGGCTCACCCATGTCTCCAGTTTTTAACATCACTGGTCAGATTTTACAGATACTTCCTTTGTTTTCTTTTCTGTACAGTTTCACAGTAGTCCCCAAGACTTTATTTCCTCTCTCTGTCTTTTATGGCAGTCCATCAGTCAGTCCTAACTTCTCTATGCCTTTCCTATGTGAGACAATTGATCAACCCCAAGCCTGTAACAACAGGTATCTCTATTTCCTGCTTCCCTCTTCCTCCAGGCCCCAATCTCAGTTGGCTTTTTGAAAACTTACTACACATAATAGCATTAATCTTCACCAAGGCATTAAATCATTTTTTAAAATTAATCTTCCAAATGTTTGGCTCATCATCTGGCTATCATCTCTAAATCTGCATTCCTCCTAGAGTCATACTTGTTTGAAAACACTATCAGAGATTCATAGAACTGTTGAGGTTGAAGAGATCTTTGAGATAATCAAGTCCAACCATTCATCTAGACCTCACAAACCCAGTACTACTGGAGAGTTAATATCACTAACCCACATCCCTATGCACCACATCCATGTGTCTTTTACATACCTCCCAGGATGGTGACTCCACTGCTTCCCTGGGCAGCCAACTGCAATGTCTGATAACCCTTTCTGCGGAGAAATACTTCCTAATATCTAACCTGCACTTCACTTGGCACAACTTGAGGACGTTTCCTCTTGTCCTGTCTTTTGTTGCATGTGAGAAGAGACCAACTCACACCTCACTTCAACCTCCTTCAAGTTACATAAAAGATTCTGATCTTCTCTGTTCAAATTATTAAATACATTCTCAATGCTAGCGTTTTATCACCAAAGTCCCATGGGTCAATTATTTTGCCTATTAGTCAACCTTTGAGGATAATAATGTTTACTCATATGTTTGGTATGAATACATTTCAATGATCAAAAAAAGCAAGGGGGAAACCCTCTTGAATCATTTCAGTGTATCCATCCCTCTGAATTTTGCAGGGAACTGCTTACCATTTAATCAAATTGCATAAGTTTGAAAAGGAAATTATTGCTCCCCAGAAGTACTTTTATGAACTAGTACCAAAGGTTATCCCAGTGGTAATCAGCACTACAATAATCATTGTAAGGCTTGTCAGGGAAATTGAATTGCATTCTTTGCAAATGTTATGTAAAATACTTAATAATGAAGGGAGGAAAAAACGTGGGCAATATAGTGTTTGCTGTTTTGGTTTGGGGGGTTGCATTTGCTGTGTTTAAATGGTGCCTAAATACAACCTGATAAATCTAAACACAGATGCTTAAGTAAAAAGGAGAAGCAGTACATAAATACAAACTCCTTAATTAAGGACACTATCCAAATACATTTCTTAGAACAGGGTAACAGACTTGTGTACATGATCACATCAAAGGGAAACTACCTACAGAGCCTCTGTTAAAGCAAAATGCTGAAGAACTTGACCAACAGTCTATAGGACTTTGAAATCTTAATATTATTCTTCCCTTAAAGGGAGAAAAACTTGCTTTGATTCCCCCCCACTTTCAAAAGGAAAGCATTTTTGGTTCTCAAAATACAAACAGATGCAAATTGATTGAATTACTGTTGCTGCTTAGCTCCCTAAATGTTACAAATGCTGCTGTAAAAGTTTAAAAGTCCTTTGATTTGCACAAAGAATGGGGGGGGAAAATGGTGTGCACAATTAAACTAAGTATATTTCCTTCTGGTCAACAAAAAATAAATACCATTTTTCCAGGAGGGACTGCCTTTTGCTCCTTCTTTTTTTAAATATAGGAACTTCCACTGTATTTACTTATTTTGTCAGATAATATCCTCTACTTTTGAAAAAGGTCACTTAAATTACAGATAAATCAGGAAGATATTTCTCCTTTTGCCATAGAACATAATGTCCCTCTGACTCAAATTATTAACAATTAAGATTTTTAAATTACAAGGGGAAAGAATAGGAAGTTATTCATCAAATTTGAAAGAGTAATTTGAATTCTGTTTCATTCTTGCTGTTCTTTTACACCTTAATCAGAAGCAACGTCACATCCATAATATTCACAAGTAATGAAAAATACAGACTTGTACTGAAGTCTCTCTGTATACTTATGATAATCTCCATTTGCTTTATTCAGCCAAAGAACTCAGAAATATCTTGCATGAGGTGTTTCTCAGTTTCCAAAGCTTTTTCTCCCAACAGAGTAATCCCAAAAAAATTAGAGGACCAATGAAGCTTTTAGAGTATATTAAATTCTGGCACAGAGATTTGAATAAGAAGCTCGTTTCACTTAAATCTAAGTGATGGCCAGCAGCTCCACAATAATGTGTTTTTCTCTTGTTATATTTTAGGGATGTGAAATTCTGCATCACAATTACTACAGCTATTGGTTTATTAATTGCCTGTTGTATCTGAAACAAATGATGAACAGAGAATACAAGATGAGTACGTCATGTTCTATAGTATTGCACACCATTACATTTCCACCAAAGCAGTGATCCCAGACAATCAATGCAGAATAATCAATTAGAACATCTTGATGAACTCCACTAGACTGGTAATCAAAATTAACATCTGAGGGCAAACTACTGTGCAACTTAGGTGGAGGAAAACCTGGGGGCCTGGGGTTGATGAAAAGCTCAACATGAGCCTGCAGTGTACGCATGCAGCCCAGACAGCAACCGAGTCCTGGGCTACANGAATAAACAAACTGTAGCATATGAACTTATTAGAAAAAACAAACCAAAACAACATCTTAGAGACAAATTTAATAAACAAACTACACAAATAAAACAAAGTTTTGTAATACCCCAGACATCATCACCACAACACTTTAAAAAGAAACAGAAATAGGAAAACAACATGTTTACGGTTGCACTATTTAAATCTAGAAGTACTAATTACAATACTGAGTTTTATAGAATCATAGAATGGTAAGGTTGGAAGGGACCTCAAGGATAATCTAGTTCCAACCCCCTGCCATAGGCAGGGACACCTCCCACTAGTACAGGTTACTCAAGGCCTCGTCCAACCTGGCCTTGAACACCTCCAGGGAGGGAGCATCCACAACCTCCCTGGGCAACCTGTGCCAGTGCCTCACCACCCTCACTCCATGGAACAAGGTATAAATGACTTTTGTATCATCTGCAATTTGCATTATCCAGTATTCATTCTCCTGTGCTGATTATAGGCTGTATAAATATATAGAGTTGAAGTTAAAATTGCAACTCCAACTCCATCAATAATGATCTCATCTCAAAATTTCGGTTACTTACACAATCTCATGTGAAAATAAGCCACTTGGAAAGGTCAGAAGAGTTCTTACAGTTCTGTCATCAGATTTACACACCTCTCATCAAAATTTTCTATACAAGAAAGCAACCTCTCTGACCCTGAAATTCACTGTAAACATCATTCCAGCTCCTTCTGAACATTTGTCTGATGTTAGAGTAAAATTCACACGTGAAAGTGTGCCATGCAACACTAGTCAGCAAGCTTAGAAAGAGCCATATTTCTAACCTTCTGGAAACAATGACCCACTTTAACTCCATGTCAAAATCCTACACGCAGCAAAATATCCACAAGCTAAATAAAAATATTTTTACATTCTACACCATACTGGGGTTTTTTAAATACACATTAGATTCCCTGTGGGTTTGTGAAACTTCTCCAGATTTTACCTTGCTTCTGCAAAATCAGACGACAGAAAAGTGATCAGATGAGTGCTGCCTCTACTGAAGGCTAAGAATTACAATCTAGATCACAGAGAGTTTTCACAGAAACATGTTAAGAAAAGGCCTGGCAGACTTACTTGCACACTGCCAAGTTAAAGAAGCACTTGCAATGAAACACAGTACAAGCTGGGGGCTATAATAGACTAACAATTCAGTATGAGCAGTGTGCCCAGGTGGCAAGGAAATTCAGTGGCATCCTGGCTTGGATTAGAAATGCTGTGGCCAGCAGGGATAGGGAGGTGCAATGGGTTTAAACTGGCAGAGGGGAGATTTAGACTGGATGTTAGGAGGAAGTTCTTTGCAGTGAGGGTGGTGAGGCACTGGAACAGGTTGCCCAGGGAGGTTGTGGCTGCTCCCTCCCTGGAGGTGTTCAAGGCCAGGTTGGATGAGGCCTTGAGTGCCCTGTACTAGCGGCAGGGGGCTGGAACTAGATCCTTGAGGTCGCTTCCAACCTAAACCATTCTATGATTCCATGTGTTCAGCCAAAGTTAGCCTCAATACATGCCTCATAGTAGTTGTACTGGCAAACCTGGTGTGACTGAGGGACAGCAGCAATCTCTTTTTTTGTTTTCCTGGAAACCCTCTCTTTTGGAATCATACTTTCCTAATTCTCATTTTGCCTGTATTATTTTGGAATTTTGATGTGGATGTATTTTCCCTTTTTGCTGTCTAATAACTCCCCAAGCCCACACGTGTAACAGTTGTGCTCTTAGCAGCCTTTGCCTTGTGTATTTGTACAGCAACTAGCACAACAAAGCCTTGGTCAGGCACTGCTGTGACAAAAAATAAGCACGTGTTTTTTCAGGACAGTGTCCAGGAAATGACTGCATGTGGGGTTCAAACAACAAAGTTTATTAAAACAGAATCAGAATCTCACTTATTAGAAGCTGTGAGCCCAGACCATGGCTAATGGAAAGGAACATATGCACCATCTTACAAGCAAGATCTGCTTGAGCTCATAGAACATGAGCAATCAGCACCTAGCAAGTTAGTTTTGAAAATTATTTACCTATGGTTTAATACCTACCAAGTTTTCTGCTCTCTGCATTTGCTGTGAGCCTACTTAATTTTTTTTTTTTAAAGGCACAAAAAAAATAACCAAAAGAATGTACATAAAAGCATGAATACAACTTAGGTAAGGCATGCATATAACTTTAAATAGTATGAAACAATTATAATTATTTAAGTCGTTAAGTTTATTATATTTTAAACCACTCACTGTATTTGGTAATTAAAAAAGACATAATTTGACGAGCTTCTTGCTGTCATTTTTTCTATTTCTATCTTATACCTGCTTTCAAACATCAAGCATCTAATAACATACTCTCAGTTACTCAAGCTGCCACTCACATGATACAGGCCAAAGAGCTGCACAGCCTCTCCAGCATAACTTCTGAGCTGAATTACATCAGAAGTATCTTCCATTTACTTACTAAAAAGCCACACTTTTTAATCACAGGTCAGTGAAGGACAAAAACTTCTTCTCAGAAATCAAATACCTATGAAAACTATGCCTGCATTCTGGTTGGCACATAATGGAAAGAATCAAAAAAAAGCAGCTGATCCTAATAATTGTATATTTTCCAGTCCTGTGGTAGCTCAGTCTCTATGAAATGTCAACCAATGCTACAGGGCAAAGCCAGCAGAGAACATGAGGAATGGGTAATTTAAAATGAAAATGTGTGCTTCTGGCTTTACACTCTGAGCATTCTACCACATCAGAAGAGGTCTGCAGAATTATTGCTTTTGCAAATAAGAGATTTAAAATCCAAACCACATCAGAAGCATGAATTTGTCTTTGCAATGAGGAAAGCATTTGTCATCCACTCGTTCCTCTGTACTTTTGGTACCTACTTTTACAACATTTTTCTCAAGCTAGAGAAATCTACTGTGAATTAATGCTGAGGTATAAAAAGGTGTATTAGAGGACATACAATAAAGTGTAATTTCATAGAGGAGTTTTGAGAAGTTATTTTTCTAATATATTCTGATTTTCCTTCCCTTGAACAGCAGCAAGAAATAGGAAAATGAATGTATAAAAGGAGATAATACATTCCAATCTAAGAAGCAGGAGGTTTATTATTCTTCCAATACTTCTGTCACTGAGGTACTGGGTAAAAATCCAAGGACACAAAATAACAAACACTTATTACTAATTTTAAAAACATGAAGATATACAGAAAGTATAATATTGCATTTGAATAGATACAGAAGAGAGTGTACTAGACTTCACTGGATGTCTGTGATCTGGTTTTGTTTACAATAACAAAATGACATTAATTGTTTCAGGGCTATAAAAAAAAAAATCAGAGAGAAACAGGATAATCTGCTGAATGTCTCGACTAAAATGAATATAAAACAACTGCAAAATCTTTACCAACAAAAAAAAATAATTTGTCCTACAAGAAGAATAAAGCACACAAATAATTTTAAATACTGAAGTCTTTTGTTAGGATGTTACTAGGGCTACATTAATCCCTTCAACTAGGTAGATAGTTTGTTCAAGAAACATTATGGGACAATAATGAAATTAATTCCTTGAATAACAATTCAGAAAATAACTTAGCAGGTTCAATTTGGAGCAATAAATGGATAATTGGGATTCGGGCTTCCATATCACTCTGCTTACCAAGCCACTAACAAGTAGGTTTATTCTCTGCCTCTCAAATAAGCAGGAGTTCACATAGCTGATCAAATTCATGCTGCTAGGCCACAGAAAGACCCTGCACTTCTGGGAATTTTAAGACATTTTATTTGAACTACAGTCCTATTAGACAAAAGACTGTTACCTTCATACCTCTCACTCCAGAAAGCTGTTGGTGTAGAAGAGCAGTGCTTTTCATTTGTCTCAGTTGCATGAGTCAGACACGTAGAAGACTCCAAGTTCACAGCAGTTATCTATACAGGGGGTAAAAAACCAACACCAAATATAATATAGGTTCTTATCCCCCTCTACTGTGCCCTAATGAGACCACACCTGCAATATTGTGTCCAGTTTTGAGCTCCCCAGTTCAAGAGAGACAGAGACCTGCTGGAGAGAGTCCAGCAGAGAGCCATGAGGATGACTGGGGGGACTTGAGCGTCTCCTCTACAAAGAGAGGTTGAGAGCCCTGGGGCTGTTTAGTTTGGAGAAGAGAAGACTGCAAGGGCATCTGATCAATGTGTACAAATATCTGAGGGGTGGGTGTCAAGTGGAGGGGGCTAAGCTCTTTTCACTGGTGCGCAGCAATAAGACAAGGAGCAACAGCTACAAACTGGAATATAGTAGTTTTCTCCTCAACATGAGGAGAAACTTCTTTACAGTGAGGGTCACAGAGCACTGGAAGAGGCTGCCCAGAGAGGTTGTGGAGCCTCCTTCTCTGGAGACTTTCCAAACCTGCCTGGATGCATTCCTGTGCGAACTCCCTTGGGTGATCCTGCCTTGGCAGGAGGATTGGACTGGGTGACCTCTGGAGGTCCCTTCCAATCTCTAACATTCTGGGATTCTGTGATTCCTGAGGAAATTAATCCATGTTTTCTTTTGAACAAGGCCTGTGCTAGAATTATTCACATTTTTCATGTGAAGATTAAATTTTTGTAAGATTTTCTGCTATCGAGAAGCTGAAGACAGTAAGTGAGCAGTTGTGTTTTACAAAGGATAATTCTGTTTGTGGCTGTACCAGTAAGCTTTCTCATTTCGAGGTTAAATGCAGATCTAAGGGATCCTTTTGTAGCTTGTGAGATAATACCTGAGGTTAAGAAGATCTGAAGCATGTAATAAGAACAAGCTGCTGAAAGAACTGCTTTTGTCTAGAGACTCGAGTTGTCAATCCTCTAAGCATGCTGCAAAGCTCATCTTTCCCCACTCTATTTGGGCTGTGAAAGTAAATATATTTATGTTCTCTGGTTACTCCAATTATGTTGTAATTATTAATGCATAGGGGAGGCACGTTAAACTCTAGATGAATGCAGATACAGTGGGGAAATGTAGATACAGAAACAACTTTATGGTCTAGGCAGTAGGCAACAAGTTTCATACTCTGTTTTCTAGAAAGATAGATGTGAGATCATTTTTCCACTCATCACAATTTTGCAAGAAGTGGAAGAAAGGTTCCAGAAGCTGAAAGGAAATACCCACTAACTACAAAACCATTTCAGTATACCAGTTAAGTTCACTGACTTCTAAAGCACTGGAACACTGTTTGGGGTACCATTAGAGTGGATTTGTATTTAGACAGAGAAAATGGAAAAGAGTCAAAAATCAAAGACTTAAGAACCTAAGCAGTTCTTGAATCTGTGGTGGGAAACCTTTAAAGAAAATAAATCATAGAATGGTGAGGTTAGAAGGAGACCTCAAGGATCATCCAGTTCCAACCCCCTGCCATAGGCAGGGACACCTCCCACTAGCACAGGGCACTCAAGGTCTTGTCCAACCTGGCCTTGAACACCTCCAGGGAGGGAGCAGCCACAACCTCCCTGGGCAACCTGTGCCAGTGTCTCACCACCCTCACTGCAAACAACTTCCTCCTAACATCCAGTCTAAATCTCCCCTCTGCCAGTTCAAACCCATTGCCCCTCATCCTGTCATTACAAGACTTTGTCAATATTCCCTCTCCAGCCTCCTGTAGGTCCCCTTCAAATACTGGAAGGCAATTTGCTGTTTTAAATTAAGTGCCTGTAGCATGTAAAAGCACAGTATACTGTTACTTATTTCAACATGTGCAACTGTAGTTGATCACAACTGACCACATATATGAATCAAAAGAATTTTTATAGGGCTAACCTGATTAAGACCACTAGGATTTCGTATTTTTAATGTAAATTATTTGCATGTTTCTGATTTATATTATTAAGTCACCAATGAGAAATATATTGCAGAAAGGATAAGATATTCTTACACTACAGAAAACTAATGAGTCATTGTGCCATGCAATTGAAAGTTTCTAGAGCAAAAATAGAAAAAAATTCTTGCTATTATTTACTTAAAAATGCAAAAGATGCAAATTTACCAGTAACTACAATATCATAGGTGTGAACACATCCCCAGTCCATAACCTCAGAATATGTTATTTTCTTCTAATTTTATCTAAAACGCCTAAACTCTCAGGGTAATACAAGAGACATGTATATATTTGGGGTTTTTTTGGGCTCTGAAAACTGAAATCCAACATTTCTTGCTGAATTGCTAGAGAACTAAACTTTTTCTTTGAGTATCAGATACAGAAGAGTACAAATATCTGCTTAAGTGATTCTTAAAGTTTTATTCTTTACGATTGTTTGCACTTCAGGACTTCTGAACTCTATGACCAAGTGGAAAAGGCAATAGAACAAAAAAACCAAAAAGCAAGTACTCTCCTCAGTAGTAAGCTCCCTCTCAGGTATCTTATTTCATATCCTCAAAGGTTAAATTAAATAGGAGGTACCTCTAAGGTCAGAGAGTTCTTCTGGCTTTCAGAAATCGTTACAGGAAATTACAAGACATACATATAGGGGAAAAAAATATTATTAAATTTATTTCTTTTCCCTTCTTCATTTAATTTTTCAACTCAGTTGCATTTTGTGGACTCCTGTGGCTGTCCCAAAGAAATCATGTACACCCCAGCCTTCAGGCATATGGGTTTGAAGAAAAATTAGTACAAAAGTGTGATGGTTTGGGAGTTCCCTGCCCCTCCACACTTTGTAAAATCACCCAGACTAGAACTCAGCTGGCTGGAAGTTAAGGACTGAAGCTCTATTTACAGCTTAGCACAATGTACAAGCAGAGATATACGCTATATACAGGAATATTTACAGAAATACACAAGTTAAAGGTAATACAGAAACACAACACCCCTCCCAGAAATCAGAGACCCCAGGAGGGACTCCCAACCACCCTTCCACCTACTCCCCACCCCTATACCTTAACCCCAAGGTTTGCCTTACATGCAAGGTGAGTTTGGAGGATTGGCCAGGGGGGTTAGAAAGAAAGTGGTTAGTGAGGCTACTCAGCAGAGAGAAGAGCCAGAAGCTGCTAGACAGCCCCAGATGCTGTACCCAAGGGACTGACTGCAAGCCCAAGTGGCTCATCTTTATTTTGTATTTTTTTCTTAAACATCACAGCAAGCCTATGAGAGAAGCAGACATCACCACTGTTTCCTTTTCACAGCCTATAGTATAATTTTCTCCATTAAAATATTCCAATTAGCCTCGAACTAGCACAAAAGATAGCATTAATAACATCAAATTTCTTTTCCTGTATTTCAGTTAGTTGCTCTACAATATCCTGATGCCAAATGGTTTGATAAATCCTTCCAGAATGTCTTCCACAATCCCCTAACTGGTCAGACAGTTACACTAAAGCCTCTACATTTTTTTTCTTCAGAGAGGTTGTAACTGAGTTTTTGTGGGTGGTAACTGGACACACGTTTTCCATTTGGTATCTAGGAAAGACATGGCCATATTTAAAACAAATTCATTCATGACAACTGCAGTATAAGTTTGATCACTTTTATGTTGATTGTGGCTTTAAAGGAAATTCTGTTCAGAGAAGTGAATGTAACTGCAACATAGATTTCTACTTTTAGCACCTTTCAACTACTTCTGTTTAGTTCATAAATGCCTTAAAGTCCATAAGCTCTGACAGCACCGTTGGCATTTTCTGCTTACGCATCATTATCAAATAAAAAAAGATCCTGCAGCGTAGCCTTTTGTCACAGCAGGCAAAAATATATTATTGGTTACACTGCACAACTTACTGTATTCTCATTACACAGGAATATATCCTCCTCCTCCTCCTGAAAAAGCTACCTTCAAACAACATTGATAGAAAAAAAAAAATCTATTTTAAAACGTATTTTATATTTGATACATTTAAATACATACAACAAGAAAATCTGTTATTTGCACTATTTGCAAAGTCATCATGTAGAGGGAAATAAAGTATGCAACATCCTGAATTCCAGATAATCATTATTACCTGCTGATCTTTTTAAAATAAAAAAAAATAAGTGTCATGTGTTGGTGAGGTATGTGATTTTCATTCAAGAAACGAGGTGAACACATAGAAAGTTACTTCTTTGGGTGAAGTAATATATGAAACAAATGTCACATATTTATTGTGTTGGTTTATAAAGTAAAAGAAAGGAAAAGAGGGTAGGGGGGAAAAAAAAAAGAAGAAAAAAAAATACCCTTACAGACTAAAATTTTGCTGACTACTTTCTGGTATGCATCAGTGTAAGCCTACACTGATGAGTTTTTTAATATGCTCGATACCTGCAGCAACAAAGATGCGAAAGAAAGCTTGCTTGTGTGCTTTTCAGGATGCAAGCTTTCAATAACATCCCACAGCCCAGACTGAAGTTCTGGTTCTCTTTAGCAGACGAAGCAATTGTTCACCTTACTCCGAGTGACCTCTGCTGGTAAAAGTGACTTACAGACACACACATCCCAGCGCCGCCAGAAGCACGTTTGCGGTTCTCACATACACATAGGCACACATACACAACACAAGCACACTCACACTCATTTTTCTTTACATCGGGTAGCTGTAAGCATAAAATTAAGATGTTTGCCTGCTCAGTTGGTGTACAAGAAGCGCTGACTAAATTTGTTGAGGGTCTCATCTTTCTCTTGGAGTCTTTTAAAGAACCATGCTGCTAGAACTTTGTTTAGAGGCAGCATATTTGAAGTAGCAGCTACTGAAGAACTGGCGGCATATAACGCATAAGCCTGGGTTTACTTTTGCACATAGGTCTGAGGTAATATTGTGGCACAGAACAGTTTCTTCCATTTGCCTTTCTGGAAGGCACATCTGAATCTGGAATGCAGTCTAGTGTAGTTTGTGAGGGGCTTTTTTTAGAGTTCAGGATGTCACTGGATCACTTTATAGTTGATCGTTACTTTTAGTACATAGAAGTCAGTTTTAAGAGTCATCTCTGGGTTTATGTATCCTTCATGGAGTACAACTAAAATGGATTTATTTTGCAGTACATCAAAATGATACCAGGAAAAGTTTCACTTTAATCACAGGATGTTAGGGCTTGGAAGGGACCTCTNCATTTATTAGATTAATGCATATCTTTAATTTCAAGAAAAGTGGTTAGAACCAGAAGATCATTCTAATCCACATAAACAGAAGACAACTAAATTGTATTCATTTGCAATGTGATGTTTGCACCATAAATACATTCACATACTATTAGATTAGAAAATCTGAGAAACCACATCAAAGTGCTAAGAACAGGTACCCCAATGGCCATCAGTTTTGGCAGCTACCAGTAAATATTTCTCATGCAACACGAAAAAACAGCTTTACAGAAGCAAAAGATTTCTCAATGTTTTTCATAATGTTACCAATACCTAAACTTCACAAAAACTGTCACAGCTGATGTACTCTAAAGAGTTTAGACCAAGAAAATTATTACAATTCATGACTGCTGATCACTGCAATATTCTATCTTATTTAACAATGTCCATGGAAGAAAAAAAAAAAAAAAGAAAGAGAGAGAGAGAAATGTATTAGGTCTCTACTTCAGCAAATACTGAAATCTATTTATATGCAAATAAGCTATCCATTATTAGTATGAGAAGAGACAAAGGCATAAAGAAAGAAATAAATTATCACCAGAAACCCTTATTGAAATCTATTTCAAAACACAACGTTTTACAAGAGGCCTCACTCATGTAATATTTGTTCAAGGCTAGAAGAGAATTGGTGATTTCTGCACTTAGATGAGAACTGATACCACATTATTTCCCATGCCAATTTCTTCTATAAAATTCATTTATCCTTCCCCAGAAACAACTTGATAATTGTAAATCTCCTGTTTCCTCATAAAGAGGTGTATTCTCATACTACAGTGCAATTTTATGCTAATTTTCCAAACGGCAATTTAAAAGTATTTCTTTTTTAATTGAATTATATGAGTGGGGGGGAAAAGTATGAAGATTGTACATTTTTATTCTAATAACATGTAACAAAGAATAAAGCAATCTCTGATAACATTTTATGGCTGAAAATCCCAGCTTGAATGTGGCTCCTGCTTTTTGGTTGGTTGGGGTTTTTTTTGTTTTTTTGGTTTTTAAACAAAAAACCCCAAACAAACAACAACCAACCAAAAACCCCACCCACTCTTCCTTCCTATAAATAAGATGACAGTAGTCTAAAACCTGTTTCACTGAAATGAAAAGTGTTAGACAGCTCAATTGAAACACACAGTAAATACCACACAAAGAAAAGCAGGGAATAATTTAATGCATTTAGTGCCTTGAATAGCTGAAGGCAAGCTCAGATGCCAACATTCTAAATAACAGTTCTTACACTTCCAAGCCCATAATTATTTTCTTTCTCAGAAGAGCAGCTCATGTCAGCCATACTTAAGGGGAGGAAGTTAAGGCACAGAAAGTTTGATGCTGCAGTGTGGTATCTTCAGAAAGGCAGGTTAAAATATCTTTTCTTATTCCAGATTTTCAGCCAACTACCCAAAACCCCATTCTCTGAATACATAATTTAAAATAAATCCTTTCTGTGGGTTGAGTACCTCAGGAACTCCATCTAGCAGAACTAGATAATTTCTCTCTCTACTACTTTTAGTCCCAGTTCCAAGAGAAGAATACCTCTTGGTATGGCTACCTCTGCAGCCATAAGAGAGGCTTGCTGCATGTATGAGATGAAAGCAGACTAAGCAGGATGTAATTCATGCTGGCTTGACTTGAAGCCAAACAAAAGCAAACTAAATTAATAAAGAGTGACTGTGTGTAAGCATTCCATAAGACTACTAATATATACCCAGTAAAAACATATAAGCACATTCTGGTGTAGGTATAAGATTACTAATACATAGTGAGTAACAACACATAAACACATCCTGCTGGAAGTACTCTGTAAGATTACTGATACATAACCAGTAACAACACATAAACACATCCTGCTGGAAGTACTCTGTAAGATTACTGATACATGACCAGTAACAACACATAAACACATCCTGCTGGAAGTACTCTGTAAGATTACTGATACTTGACCAGTAACAACACATAAACACATCCTGCTGGAAGTATTCTATAAGATTACTGATACATGACCAGTAACAACACATAAACACATTCTGCTGGAAGTATTCTCTAAGATTACTGATACATAACCAGTAACAACACATAAACACATTCTGCTGGAAGTACTCTATAAGATTACTGATACATAACCAGTAACAACACAAACACATTCTAATATACCTGAATAAATGTGTATAAGTATCATGAGTACAAGCAGTCAGGTGGAGGTTTGTAGCATCTCTGCAAACCAGACAATTGGAAAACCTGTGCCAAGCAGTAACAAAGGGCATGTAACAGGCAGGCAACGTGCATGGTGGTGCAAGGACAAGTCCTGGTCCCAAAAATAAGGTGAAATGAACTGCCTGGTACAGATGGAAACCTCTTCCTTTTCTTTTCAAGGGCAGGTGAGGAACATAAAACAATGATTAGCATTGAAAAATGGGGAAGGAAAAGGTCACTCCCTTTGGCTTTACTGCCCCTTATCAAAGAGGGCTAGAGCCTGACTTCTCAGCCTCAGTGACTGAAACCAGGGCAGACCACAGCCACCAGCACTAATGATGCAGTCATCTGCTATGTGGGGCCCTACCTGCACAGCTAATGTGGGATATGATCGTTAAGGACCATCTGTTTGAATACTTAGTGATAATGATCAATAATGAGTAAGAGCTGACCATTAACACAGATCCTATTGCTAATGAAGGTCAGTCAAGCAAGGGGGTGCTCTGAAATTTGAGGCTGGCCTGATTCATCCATCTTCCAAACACACCCACTGCAATGACCTCATGCTCCTTAACTTACGTACAGATAGACACTTGTCCAGTTGCAACACTACACTCCTGGATTAGATTGAGAAGAGCATGAATATGAGCAAGCAGTGTGCACAGGTGGCCAAGAAGACCCATGGCAACCTGGCCTGTGTTAGAAATAGTGTGGCCAGCAGGAGCAGGGAGGGGATTGTCCCTCTGTACTCAGCATTTGTGAGGCTGCATCTTGAGTGCTGTATTCGGCACTGCAGTACAGAAAGGATATTGAGGCACTGGAAGAGGTACAGAGAAGGGAGACTGAGCTAGTGAGGGGCCTGAAGAAGAAGGGCTGTGAGGAGCAGCTGGGGGAGCTGGGGCTGCTTAGTCTACAGAAAATGAGGCTGAGGGGAGACCCTATCACTCTCTACAGCTATGTGAAAGGAGGTTGTAGAGAGGTAGGCAATTGTCCCTTCTCACGTGTAACTAATGATTGAACGAGAGGGAACAGCCTCAAGCTGCACCAGGGAAGATTTAGGATGGACATTGAGAAAAAAATTTCATGGAAAGGGTTGTCTGGCACTAGAACAGGCTGCCCAGGGAGGTGGTTGAGTTGCCATCCCTCGGTGGCTTTTAAACAACCCATCTAGATCTGATGCTTGGGGACATGGTGCAGTGACAGACTTAGTGGAGTGGCCAGAATGGCTGGACCTGATGATCTTGGAGGTCCTTTTTGGCCTGGATGATTCTGTGATTCAAATATAAGAAATGATACCTACTAAATGAAATTACTGAAAGTTACTAGACACACTGCAACTAGAATATCTCAATGTCCATTTATTTCTGTGAAGTTATTAAAAGTTTTTTTAACTCAAGCAACATAAAGACCCTTCAGTCTCATAATATTCTTTGAGCATCTATTTCTCCTCTATCTCAATCCTTTACTTCCAAAATAAAATTTATTATTAAGCAGGTTTATTATATTGTTAGTGAGCTTCTTCTGGATCTTGCTAAGTAATTTCAGACACATTCATATCCTTAATGACAGATTAGTTCTAACAAAGGACAGCCCACTCAGTAGCTACTGTCTTTTAAGAAGGACTTTAAGAAACATGGTTTCACTGTCAAATCTTATAATTTATGAATTCATAGAGACACCTTAAAAATGGAGCACTTGCCAATAATGATTTCAGCCAAATTTTGAACTACCTCTACCTCTGCTTCCAGTATGGGTGGTACAAAAAGAACAAAAGAACAAGAAAATTTCCTTAATGGGTATAATAAATCAAAACTACATCAGTAAGAAGCAATTATAGCATATTTAACATCATAGCACTCACACCACTCAAGTCAATCTCTAAATTATGTGTTAATTTCCATTCAAGTGATATTAGGAAAAAAACCCTAAAGATTTCCCCCAATGCACCTCTTCTTTGACCTCATCATTGATCAAATTACCCCATATTCCCTCAAAACCTTTTGACTAGTGACACTATTAGAAAGGCCACAGCTATTTAACTTGCTGCTCTTGAAATCTGCCAACAACAGCATTCATAGCATTACTGGAAGGATGTATTTTTCAAAGTCCCTTTATGCCTCACGCTAATGTCATACCTTCCTGCTGCTTAGAACCTACAAGCTGCACAATACTAATTACTTTTTCAGCACCAATCTTAAGCTCTGCATATAAGGTTAAGGGGGAGGGAGGGAGGGAATGCAATTCTGAATATTTCAGTCCTTTTAGAGAGACTTGAGATTCACATTAGTATATTAGCATGTAATACAGACTGGCATGTTAAAGAAGTGCCTATTTCAAGTTTCCTCAGAATAGGGAAATCGTAGTTATAGAAGCATTCCATCACAAATTAAGCCGAAGTTCCCATCATGACAGTCTCCTCAAAAATGATGACCACAGAAAAATACTGGACATGCCATACTTTTACATTAAGAAAACAACAGTGATGTGCTCAACAATATACACAACTACTCACCACCTCTCCCTCTCTCACCCTAAAGAAATCTATGCAGGTTTTAACACACAGAGCACAGCAGTTAAACATGCAAACAGAACACAAGCTGTAGTAACTTAACAATTAAAACCATATTAACATGGTTAACAATATCCTCTCTTATAGTTCCCACTATGAAGCATAAAGAAGAAAGGACTACATAATTAACATCACAGTCATCATTAAACCATTTCTCCATAAACTCTGAGTTTAAAAAAAAAAAAAAAAAAAAGTTACTTTCCTTCTTCCATCACAAGGATTTTTACTCCTGTTATCTAGATCAAGAATGATGAGAATCCTGGCAGGCCCCCTAATGTGTCACTATGGGAATTCCTTTCAGAAATCATTAGTTCATCAAAACCATCCTTAAAGATACTCTCTCATAATACGAAAAGAAAATCTTCCCAAATATACCTCTGATATCTCCTGAAAAGTTATGCAACATAATCCATCTTTCTACCCTTCAGGGCAGCAAGAATACTACCACCAATCTGTGCACCAACCTCCCAGTCCATGATGGCATCATGACCTACCAGGAGGACTCATGAGAGCAGGAAAATACATTGCTTCTTAACCCCTAACAATCTTTTAAGGAGTAATATATAATAGCCTACAAATAATACACTGGTACAAACTTCAAATGGACTGCTTTTCTTATGAGACATTGTGATGGTTTGGGAGTTCCCTGNAGAGATTTAAAATAACTGCATCACCAAGCCTTTGATAAACCTGTGGGACACATTTCCATCATTCACACCAGAAGCCTGTAACTGGTCACTGATTTCCTTCATGAACTGAGTAAGTATTATATACTTCCATCAGGCTAACTCTAGAATATCCCTACACCAGCATATTGGCAAACATCATAAACCTATAAACCTGGGGTGAAAAACAACATTCGCAGTGTGCCCAGAAAGGTTAAAAAAAAAAAAAATTCAAACAAAACAAACAAACAAACAAATCTATATTTAATGTGTATAACCCACTCTTACCTATGCCTCTGAAATCACAAAATGTCCTTACTTGGATTACCTGCAGTACAAACTAAGTAGTTCAATAGCCAATTAAAAAAATAAAAATGTTATATGATTGTCACATAGAATTGACACTATTGAACACATTCCTTTTAAAGAATAAAATTATACACTCCTTGTACATAAACTGCAAGATCATCAGCAGTCACTACACCACAAACAGCACTGACACATGCCATGATGGTGAGAGCTGCACTGCTTTCACCAGGTGTCTTGAATTCATAGTTGAAGATGGAAGCAGGCTGCCAACTATTGCCTTTCCTAAGAAGCAGTCTGTCAGAGCTTAAGCCTGGCATGTGTGCCACAAGAGTAAATTTATTTCACAAACTTTTGGCTGTTCAAACCCTTCAGAAAAAATCTGTATTTCATCTGTTCACTGTGTAAAGAGATGGTCCTTTAGCCCAAACATTATTCTCACAGAGCTATAACTTCTTTCTCAAATTACTGTCAGATCCTGCCAGATCTCCTTAAATAATGACCTTTCTATTCCAGTTGTACAATTACCTTTCCTCAGTGACATATTTGATGCTAGCATGTATAGAACCAAACACACAGGTCAGCTAAAAAACATCCTTCTTGCTACTCACACCAATTTTTGATCCAGTTTGTCACCATTCCTTCATTCAATAGATGCTCTTGAAATGCAGCCTCATTAAAGAAGCTGTAGCTCCATTTATTAAGCATTTCTGAGTGAAGCAAAGCACCACCTTTTCCTACTTCACACATAAAGGATAATGCCTCTCATATGGCTTTCATTGACATTTCTGTTCATTGTTTCTGTCAAAAGCCTTTAACCAAAATTTCACTATTTGTAATTTCATCAACTATTCTCTAAAAAAATATATATATAAAAAATTTAAAAGCAGATTAAAGTTTCATAAACACATACCATGAATTTACACACATTTAGTACTAATCTGGGTCATTTCTGCTGTGGCTGGTTTGGTTTTTGTTTGCTTTTTCATTCCACAGCTTCATCTATATTGTTGCTAGGAACAAGGCTCACCTGATTTGTTTTCACTTTTTGAGGCAAAGCTATTTAATAGTATCTTTTAACAAGCATCTCTCCTGCAAACATCTCTACCTGCATCTCTACCTGAAAACATCTGTTTGCTATTATGGAGAAACACAGCTGACCCCTTAGAATTATCTAGATACAGAAATCTAGAAGTACATAAGAGGTAAGCTTGCACATAACAAGGGAGGGTATTACAGCAAGAGCAGTAGAAATAAACATCCAAATCAATTTAAGAATAATAATTCTTCAAACAGGTAGAATTAATTTGTGTCCATGCAAAAGTGTTACTATATTTAAAACAGTAACTACAGTTAAACATAAACAATTACTAATAAGGAAATGTCATACTATTTAAAACAGTGACAGAGCTTTTGCTACAGCACAATTTTTGGAATGCATGCTTGTTAGGGAAGGGGTAATTAATTACTGCGAGATGATATTTTAAAAATATTAATATATAGTTTATTAATATTAAATAGTCAGAACGCACATCACCCCGATCACCATTTAATAATAAGAACAGGCTCTTTGCAACATTATGGAAACTATATACAGGTTATAATAGGATCTGGAAATAACTATTAAATATATACATTAACTGAACTCGATTTAAACTGGCAGAGAAGGCTTTGCGGTCAGTGTACCGCTTGCGGCCAGTACGCCGCTTGCTCACTAGATGGACACAAGGAGCAACTTTCTGCTTATGGCAGAAGGTAACAAGAGGCTTTTGGTATTTACTTACAAAAATATTATCTGACAGTACTCAGGGCTCGTAGAGGGGTTGCTGTCGGTAGCTGTCAGAGGCTTTAGAGTTTCCCCAGGCTTCTGGGCGCTGGAGAAATGAGACAGACGATCTCTGACCTGTTCCTGGCTTTCTGGACGATCTGTGTCATCTCCAGGGCCTCTGTCTGGGCAGAGGCTTTCAGGTGCAGGCAGATGTCTTGGGATGTGCAGTCTGGGCACGGTGTCACGCTGGCTGTGCAGGCCGAATGCGTGGAGGTATCAGAGCGGAGGCAGCAGGTAGGATGCAAGCAGACACACCTTGTAATGGCAAAATGCACCCTGTGTTCCCTGCTCATCTCCTTTTATCCAATACAGCCCAAGACTAATGGGCCTTTGGACACGAGACAGCCAATCAAATGGCAGTTAGCCAAGATTTGGCCATATTGGGTGAAGCCATAGGCTTGCCTTACCCTTTTTGGGGCAGAACACAGCCTTGCAAAAGGCAACTGTGTGCACATTGTTTACCGCAGTTGCTGGGCAGGCCACAGACCCCAGACCTAGTGGCGCCAGGTTCTTTGTCCCTTTTCCCGCAGTTGCTCTCCCCAAAACAGAAGGAGGGAGAGCAGAAAAACATGCCTGGGCAAGCCAGGACACGTACAAGCCTCATTTGGCCTGTTTAGGCCTACCACAACAATGCTGACTTCAGAACCACACTACTTCAAAAAACTAGTAAAGGCTCCTGTATTACAGAATGAAAGCACAATATTCCCTCCAATAATACTTTGTTTTCAAAAGGCTAAGTTCATTCCTGAAAACACAACATAAAAAAACAAAACAAAACAAAAACAAACAAAATAAAAACCCCACAACAGAACAACCACCAGGAGAAATAAATGGCTTCAGCAAGTCAGATCTTTACAATAGTTTACCCTTAAGTGTATACATTTTTCTTTTTATCATTAATTTGATGCCTTAATCCATTTTCAAGGCAAATGAAGACATTCCTCTTTAAGCAAGTCTTTTAAAGAATTTTCTTTGGTTTTCCTTATTAAATAATTTTTTCACTCACTCCAAATTAGTTAAATATCCTTTCTGCAACAGTCATTGTCTTGTTTTTTTTTCCTTTTGTACGGCAGGAAGTTGGAACTAGATGATCCTTGAGGTCTCCTTCCAACCTTACCATTCTATGATTCTGTGAAATGTAGTAGATTTAGGAAACAGTAGTGACATGTTACTACTCTAACAGTGTTTTAGAACCATACCGAATTGTCAGGGTTGGAAGGGACCTCAAGGATCAGCTGCTGTCAACTCCCCTGCCATGGGTAGGGACAGTTTCCACTACATCAGGTCACTCAGAGCCCCATCCAGCCTGGCCTTAAAAACATCCAGGGATGGGGCTTCATCATTTTTGCAGATCTGTGCTGGACTCTTTCAAGCAGTTCCCTGTGGTCTTCCTTGAACTGAGAGGCCTGAAACTGGACACTATATTCAAGATGCAGCCTCAATAGGGTACAGTAAAGGGGAAGAGAACCTCTCGACCTACTAAGCACACTCCTAATACACCCAGAATGGCACTGGCCATCTTGGCCACAAGAGCACATTGCTGGCTCACAGTCAACCTTTCATACTTCTCTCTAACTATATTTTGAAATTATTCCCTCCTGACACTCTATTTTACCAGTCAGTACCTCAGATGTACAGACTCTCACCTCTAACTTAACAGAGCTTCGATTTCTTTTGCAGATTTTAAGCAATCTAAGTTTGTGCTGTGCTACAGCTTCCCACTAAAGGCCAAGTTTGGATGTTTACCAGTCTATGCATTTAAACTTCTTGCTGTTTTTTCATTATCAAGCTGCACATACATTCTGGAAACATTCCCCAATCACAATGGAATTTTAAAATATCTTCACATAACTGCGAAAGGACAATAGGGTAATATAACATAGAATGGTAAGGTTGGAAGGGACCTCAAGGATCATCCAGTTCCAAACCCCTGCCATAGGCAGGGACACCTCCCACTAGCACAGGTTACTCAAGGCCTCCTCCAACCTGGCCTTGAACACTTCCAGGGAGGGAGCAGCCACAACCTCCCTGGGCAACCCGTGCCAGTGTCTCACCACAAAACTTCCTCCTAACATCCAGTCTAAAAGTCAAATAAAAAGCAAAATCAAGCACCCAACAGTATGTATTAATATTCTATTAGTATTCACATATACTACTTACACTGTTAGACTGTAAAAGAGATTGTCTCTTGCACAAGAGTTAAAATTTTCACCTTGATGTCCCCAAAATTTTCCACATTAAATTGCCAGCAATATAGATTTCATCAAAATTATCTTTGTGGTTACAGTGAATGAAACACATTAATTGTTATTCTAAACTACTAGCTAATGTACTTGTTAAAGGCATACATATTCTACCCACAAGAGAAAAAAACACTTTGGTGTTGGATGAAGTGATATAAACAAAATTTTACTGTTCTCAAAGTAAATTTTAGGGGGGTTTAGATCATTTCATAGAATCATAGAATGGTAAGGTTGGAAGGGACCTCAAGAATCATCTAGTTCCAACCCCCTGCCATAGGCAGGGACACCTCCCACTAGCACAGGTCACTCAAGGCCTCCTCCAACCTGGCCTTGAACACCTCCAGGGAGGGAGCAGCCACAACCTCCCTGGGCAACCTGTGCCAGTGTCTCACCACCCTCACTGCAAAGAACTTCCTCCTAACATCCAGTCTAAATCTCCCCTCTGCCAGTTTAAACCCATTGCCCCTTGTCCTGTCATTCCAGGACCTTGTCAATAGTCCCTCCCCAGCCTTCCTGTAGGCACCCTTCAGATACTGGAAGGCTACTCTAAGGTCTCCTGGAAGCCTTCTCTTCTCCAGGCTGCAGAGCCCCAACTCTCTCAGCCTGTCCTCATAGCAGAGCTGCTGCAGCCCTCTGAGCATGTTCGTGGCCCTCCTCTGGACCCGCTCCAACAGTTCCATGTCCTTCCTGTGCTGGGGGCTCCAGAACTGCACACAGTGCTCCAGATGGGTCTGACGAGAGGAAAATAAAGGGGTAGAATCCCCTTCCTTGCCCTGCTGCCCACACTGCTCTTGCTGCAGCCCAGGACTCAGTATACTAACAATATGGTAATATAGTCCTTAGATGTGGTAATTTTCCAAAGGAGTATTGTTCCTTCCTGTTTCAGCTCATTACTTCTGAAGAAGGAATGCTGTCATCTGTACTTTAGATTTTGACTCAGTGTCACTGGACAACCACAAAGATCTCAGATTCACCATGCCTGAACAATTAAAAAAGGAAATTACCTCTCTGCAGAACGCTTTTTCCGGAACGACTGTCCCTTTGCTTTAGAAGTTTCCATTTTAATCTCTAAACAGAAGAACTTGCAAAGATAAAGATAAAAAACTCCAAGGAGACTTACATGCATGTTTAACTGTAAGAATGGCAAAGAGCACTTCTAAATTCTCTGTAATATTGAATTGGACATAAACTTAAGACAATGACTAGGTGAGAAATCACATTCAGAAAATTCAGCCTATAGAAAGACAGACCTACAGCCTGTAGAAAGACAGAAAGACAGACCTACAGCCTGTAGAAAGACAGAAAGACAGACCTACAGCCTGTAGAAAGACAGACCTACAGCCTGTAGAAAGACAGAAAGACAGACCTACAGCCTGTAGAAAGACAGACCTACAGCCTGTAGAAAGACAGAAAGACAGACCTACAGCCTGTAGAAAGACAGAAAGACAGACCTACAGCCTGTAGAAAGACAGACCTACAGCCTGTAGAAAGACAGAAAGACAGACCTACAGCCTGTAGAAAGACAGAAAGACAGACCTACAGCCTGTAGAAAGACAGACCTACAGCCTGTAGAAAGACAGAAAGACAGACCTACAGCCTGTAGAAAGACAGACCTACAGCCTGTTCACTTTGATTTTCAAGTACATCTTTCTTATGAAGGAGGTGACTCAAAAGACACTTATCTATTCTAGAAAATAGTGCTGGACCAAATTTTAAATAGTTCATTGCAGAACCACATTACTAGTCCCTGTATGTGATTTGTGAACAAAATAAACCCAGTTTGGAGAGACATTTGTATCACAAAATAATTTAACCATCGAATTACCACAAATTTTGTCTGCATTTATTCACCTACCCATTTTTGAAGTATCATTGAATTTTGTCTGCATTTATTGTCTGCCCATTTTTGAAGTATCTTGACAGTAAGGCAAACAATTAAACTTCATTATTAATAATTTTCCTGAGGCACATAAAGTCTAATTGACAACTGGTGGGATTAGATGTAAGTGTAGTTAATCTGAGCAGCACATTATTTCTTGACTCTCTCAAGTTTTCACAGTCTATCAAAGACACATTTGGCTAAATAAACTCATAGTTCAACTGTTAGGTGTCTGAAGATAAAAACCAAACATGAATGTAAGAAAAATTTAAGAACCTTCCATGTACATTTCAGTGGATCAAATCTGTTAGGACAGACATTGTAGTAAGCAGTACCAGTTGGTAATATTTTCTTTTCTGCCTCATTCTAGAAAGGAATATCTTTGCTGAAATTCCTGCTTTACTGGAAGTAGCTTTATCATTTGAAGGACAAGTACTGATACTGAACATCAGACAGACCAAAGAGTTAAAAATTCTCATAACTTCTGAAAGTCCCTATTGAAGGAAACAATGAAATGATGGCCAAGAACAAAAATGTAGAGAACAGAAAGGTACCAGATGAGAAAGAAACTCCAGTGGGATGGCAGGCTGCACAGCTGCCACGCCATGGGAGCAAGCTAATAGTAAAAAAAAAAAAGACAAGAAAGGCCAACAAATAAGTACCAAGATATCAAAATAAAGAGGGCACAAAGTCACACCCTTCAGATTTTTGGAGGGTTTTCCCATAAAAAGCTTAGATGAGAAGCAGAAAGGATGAACTTTAATTTTTTCAGCATAAATATGAAACAGTAAACTGAAAAAGACTGAAATAATTTTAAATTGTTCTCTTCAACAAGCATCTAGATAACAAACGGAATCAGGATGGTAATGTGCTTTCTATTACCAACATTTCTAAATCTTAACATTATGAAGAACTGAGTTGTGCTTATAATCATGAGAGTTATGTCCCCAAAAGAGTGTCTGCATGTCATAACCTGAGAGTAACACTGAAGATCCCTAAATATGTGCAGTTTTGGAGCCCCCAGCACAGGAAGGACATGGAACTGTTGGAGCGGGTCCAGAGGAGGCCACGAAGATGATCAGAGGGCTGGAGCAGCTCTCCTATGAGGACAGGCTGCAAGAGTTGGGGCTCTTCAGCCTGGAGAAGAGAAGGCTTCCAGGAGACCTTAGAGTAGCCTTCCAGTATCTGAAGGGGGCCTACAGGAAGGCTGGGGAGGGACTATTTATAAGATCTTGCAATGACAGGACTAGGGGCAATGGGTTTAAACTGGCAGAAGGAAGATTTAGACTGGATGTTAGGAGGAAGTTCTTTCCAGTGAGGGTGGTGAGACACTGGCACAGGTTGCCCAGGGAGGTTGTGGCTGCTCCCTCCCTGGAGGTGTTCAAGGCCAGGTTGGATAAGGCCTTGAGTGCCCTGTACTAGTGGGAGGTGTCCCTGCCTATGGCAGGGGGTTGGAACTAGATGATCCTTGAGGTCCTTTCCAACCTTACCATTCTATGATTCTATGTCTAGCAGACAAACATAAAGCAAGGATACAGAAGTCATGTTATATTAATATTAGACACCAGAATATCCCCTAGGTAGACACTATCACATTCTGGAGTCCAGAATTCAACAAATGTGTTGATAAATTTGAGAAGGTTCTGAGGATGGGCAGGGGAACAGCTGAAGGACTCAAATCTTAGGCCAAAATCTAAAGGAGTTAAATTATGACATGATGACAGACTGCAAACTTCAGTATCTTCCTCAGATGAGTAAGTGAGGTTAATTAACAGACAAAGGTATAAGCATGGGAAGAGACATTTAAGCATGGGATGGGACAACAGGATCAAACAAAGCACAGAAAGTGGAAGAACAAAACACCAAAGCAAGACACATTCAAACTACAGAGATAACATTATTATGACAATGAATAGAATCATAGAATGGTAAGGTTGGAAGGGATCTCAAGGATCATCTAGTTCCTATTTATTTGAAACATACCATGGCTTTCTTAACAGTGAAAGTTCAAAAGACACTTTTCCACCTTGTTGCTTCTTTTNAAAATAGCTTCTCAACATCAATATAAGCATTTTTCTTTAAATCAGAATATTGCAATTTTTCCTTAAGAAGATGATTTACATTAACACAGGTACTGGAATCTGAAATGAATAGAGATTCCAGGAAACTCTGTTGTCTGTGACACTGTCTCATGAAGTCATGTGGGAGGTCACTAGTGGGAGATGTCCCTGCCTATGGCAGGGGGTTGGAACTAGATGACCCTTGAGGTCCCTTCCAATCTTGCCATTCTATGATTCTATGTAGTCCGGAAATCAATCACAATTAAGAAAAACAGAGATAGCAATGTATTTCTGAAGCTGGTAAAAATCTTTCTTCTATTGACCTCACTATATTCCACATGACTAAAATAATAATAAGATATTTATATGTCTTTTACAATGGTGACATTTTCTATTGTCAATTTATTTAGCAACTTTGGAATCAAATCACAAAGGGTCAGTTTAATTCTTTTTACAAATTCTTCTTCACCATGAGGGTGGTGAGACACTGGAACAGGTTGCCCAGGGAGGTGGTGGGAACCCCATCCCTGAAGGTGTTTAAGGCCAGGCTGGATGAAGCTCTAGACAGCCTGATCTAGTGTGAGGTGTCCCTGCCTATGGCAGAAGGGTTGGAACTAGATGAGCCTAGTGGTCCATTCCAACCCTGACTGATTCCATGATTAAAAATAAAGTTTCCAACTAGATTTTAAATGGTTCTTATTAATCAGAAGTAGTGTACATGTACACTATTTATTTTTCTGTACAGCAAAATCAGTAGGTCAGATTATGTAAAGAAAAAAAAAATTGAAAACATGGAAAGTATTCTTTAAGAACTTCTTTCATGTTTTCTTTCCTTTATGGAATTAAAGCTTCTAATGCCACATAACAAACATCTTTGTGATCTTAAATGATGTCAACATTTCTCTTCTTTCTTCAGTAGTTCTCATCCTTTCAATACAGAAACATATGTTGGCAACTCTTCTTTTTGATGTATTCAATAACCTCAATGTTATTTTTCTCAAAAGAAAATAAAATCACTCATATGTGCCTTTTGTTCTTTAGTCTTAACTTTGATCTCACATTTAAATTCATCTCAAATAATGTCATCTTGTTACTCTCAGACTACAGACAGCATTGAGCCTTGCTGCAGTAGCCAGCTGATTACAGGAAGAAGGCTGCACATTTAATGAACTCCTTGTTTGATCTGACAATGCAAATGCATTTTGATGCAACTTCTAGCAATGACTTCAAAATGCTCTCACTGCTGTTTTGAGCAAGGATGGAAAGCTAAACACCCACAGATGGCATCTTATCTACCAGTAGCAGTACAGAATTTTCAAGACAAAAGGTTTCTAGACTAAATATCTGATTTGCATAGGACACAAATCAATACAATATTTTCTTTGGCACAGCATTTTTCATTTGCCAAAGCTTAGAGCTATTTCAAGTGGCACAAAGTTAAATAAGCAACAACAGAGAAATAAAGTAAGGAAAGGTGCAAGAACAGCATTTCACTGTTCATAGCACTGAAATCCAGATTGAGAGAAAGCTTATTCTGTATGACAAAAAGTGCAAAGAGTAATCCAGAAATGAGTGACTGTGGCTATACAAGGGCAAAATCAATTCAGACTTCAGAATAGCAATCACAGAATCACAGAATTAACCAGGTTGGAAAAGACCTGCAAGATCATTGAGTCCAACCTACCACCTAATACCTTCTAATTAACTAACCCATGGTGCTAAGTGCCTCCTCCAGCCTCCTTTTAAACACCTCCCCATATCAGTATAAGCCCATACAATCTGTATGCTTGGAATATAAAAGTTAAAAGCTAAATTTTGGAAAGCTGGAAGTTGAAAATAGCTGTAGGGCAAAACCACAGGTAAAAGAAGTAGTGTATACATCAAGATTCCAACAGAAGCAGATGAGAGATATTAATGTGTCATCATGTGGGAAGGTTTCCAGAATAAATGAAAACCAGGAAATGCCAGAGACAGAAAACTATGAGATTGTGATTTCCCAGTCAGAAGCTGATCAGGCAAAATAATGAATGATATAAGGTAGCAGTTTGTGTATTTAATTGGTCATGATCTATTTCTGTTTCATGGGGAACTTAGAGGCTTTGCTATCTGAGAGAACAACAAAAAATTCACAGTATCACAGTATAGCAAGGTTGGAAGAGACCTCAAAGATCATCAAATCCAACCCATTACCACAGACCTCAAGACTAGACCATGGCACCAAGTGCCACGTCCAAACCTGCCTTGAACACCTCCAGGGATGGTGACTCCACCACCTCCCTGGGCAGCCCATTCCAGTGGGGAATGACTCTCTCAGTGAAGAACTTTCTCCTCACCTCCAGCCTAAACTTCCCCTGGCACAGCTTGAGACTGTGTCCTCTTGTTCTGGTGCTGGTTGCCTGAGAGAAGAAAGCAACCTCCTGCTGGCCACAACCACCCTTCAGGTAGTTGTAGACAGCAATAAGGTCTCCCCTGAGCCTCCTCTTCACCAGGCTAAACAATCCCAGCTCCCTCAGCCTCTCCTCATAGGGCTTGTGCTCGAGGCCTCTCACCAGCCTCGTTGCCCTTCTCTGGACACGCTCAAGCACCTCAATGTCCTTCTTAAATTGAGGGGCCCAGAACTGGACACAGGACTCAAGGTGTGACCTAACCAGTGCAGAGTACAGGGGGAGAATGACCTCCCTGCTCCTGCTGGCCACACTATTCCTGATGCAGGCCAGGATGCCATTGGCCTTCTTGGCCACCTGGGCACACTGCTGGCTCATGTTTAGGCGGGTGTCAATCAGCACCCCCAGATCCCTTTCTGTTTGGCTGCTCTCCAGCCACTCCGACCCCAGCCTGTAGCTCTGCATGGGGTTGTTGTGGCCAAAGTGCAGCCCCCAGCACTTGGATTTGTTGAAAGCCATCCCCTTGGACTCTGCCCATCTGTCCAGGCGCTCGAGGTCCTGCTGCAGAGCCCTTCTGCCCTCCAACCCACCAACATCTGCCCCCAGCTTGGTGTCATCTGCAAACTTGCTGAAAAATTCAGTGACATGCTGAAAAAGAAATCTTGTGTTCCTATGAAAATGTGAAATAGTATTAAATTAGAGCTCTGGCGCAAATATTTTCAGGCTTACTCCTAAGGAGTTACTCAAAGACAATAAAAAACAGGCTTCTAAATTCTCTGTTTGTCCTCAAATCTATCCCTTCACATATTGCATATGGAACTATAATAAATATATATAATAGATAAAGCTGAAGGCATCTAGAAGGACTGGAAGACACACATCAAAATTGTCTCCTTGCACAATTTATTTTGTATTTTTTATATGTGAATTCTTGCTTCTGTAGACTGCTTTTAAAATACCTTTTTTTAACCTATAAAGTCCACCCCCTTGAACTTTTAGGCATTATTTCTTCCTAAGCATTCTTCAATCCATGATTGTCATATAAGAATTATTAACCCTAATCAAGAATCATTAACCCTAATCATAAATATAATAGACTAATCCTACTCACACTTCTTCATATGACCTGTTCTTGAAGACACATAATTTTCTATACAAGATTCTTCCCAGATTCTTTTTCCAGCTCCTCTGAAGTAATGAAATACCTGTCACTAATCTGGAAACAATTTGACAGTGGCCATAAATACACAGGAATTTTCCACTATTTCTTACTCAAGCCTTTGAAGTAAAGGCTGCTACACATGAACAGAGCCCTGCATTAAAACAAACAAACAAACAAACAAACAAAACCCCAACAGATTTCTTACACTATATTTTAATCCCAAAATATGCTGATTGGTAACTCATCACCTTTTCAAAAATATACACATCAAACTACTAGTATTTTCAAGAGAAAATATTTGGTAAAGCAGACAAATCTAGTTGAGGTTAGTGTTTTAGAAATTGCCCGTGTAAAAGTCTTCCATCAAATGTAAACAGGATTTTCTTTAAAAATAAAATATGGAAAGAAAAGAGAGAAGGGAAAGAGGTAGAGGGGGGGGAAAAGAAAGAAAGAGGTAGAGGGGGGGGAAAAGAAAG